>QDHC01002477.1:55521-72080 GCA_013186455.1 Papilio dardanus tibullus | reverse complement strand
AAGTGTGATCAATATCTGTTGCCGCGGTGACCTTTGAGTGAGGGATGAAAGCCAAAAATAGTATCAACTCAAGGTGCTGTTATGTAAGCGTTTCTCTTCTTCAATTTTAATATTAGTTATTTTTTCAATATTCCATTTTATTTGTAATGTAAAAGAAGGTTTTTAGCAAGAAATACCTTAATTATTTATTGTACGTATTGCATCTTTGTAAAAATGTTATTGATTACGTAGAGGAGGTGTGGTGCACTCACCTGTGTCTCATTGCTGACGTAGTCGGGGTGCACGTCTAAGAAGTCCTGCGGCAGCACGAGCACGCCCTGTCCCTCCAGCATCTTCCGCAGGCGCGGGAAGTAGCCGCTCGACAACGGCACCGAGTCCTGGTTGTTGAACACTACGATGGCCGCTTGCTCGCCGTAGATCCGCATCAGGTCGTCCTGCTCCACGTATCGCAGCGCCGTCCTCTTGTACTTCTCCAGGGACTTCGGCCCGAAGAACAGGAAGGGGCCCTCCAGGTTCCCCCGGCAGAGCCCCAGCAGCCAGCTCGCCAGCAGCGCGCCCGTTCCTAGATGCATGCCGCCGAAGACTCAGACCGGGGGCTGCTTGCGCCCCTTATAAACCCTACCTCGGTACGCTTCAGCGCATGCGTCACACACCTTTATTGATTATTTTCTAAATACAATGAATAACCAGTTTTAAATTCTTCGACATAGAACTTACTTTGAAACGGCGATGTCTCGATTTTCTAGACTCAGGTCACGCGTAGGTCCTAAATGCGCAGGTTGCATGTCCTAGATTCGTATTTTTATTTTTGAAGCGCATCCCGTGGGCGGGCGGCCGGCGCCGGGCCCCGTGGGGCGGCGGCCGATATTAATCAATATCGGCGGCTGTTCCCGGGCACGGGAACCTTCCAGAACGTATTCCTTTGTTCACATAACGCCCACACTCTGCTATCCACGGCCCAAAATCGCTAAGAAAAACAATTTTATTGTGAATCAGGGCTCGGGGTAACACTTGTTGCGTCTTCTGTTTACTTCGTTCAATTTTATGACTACTTAACTGTTAAAAAGGTTAAAGGTTTCGACCCATGATGGGCTCCATTTTCCCCAACTCCACGACTAGTGCGTATTTTGCGTGAATACACATATCTTTGAATTTCTTCGCCGATATGTGCAGGTTGCATCACGATTTTTTCCTTCACCTAAGAGCGTCGGTAAATATGTACATATGAAAATCGAAAAACACATTGGTACATGGCGGGATTCGAACTCGGGACCTGCAGTTTACTTAACCTTTAATTATTTAATTTTTGATTTGTTTAGTTACAGTTAGATGTTCGTACGAGGACACAGCCGGCATTTAGCCGGCTAGTTTACAGTGACTGTAATGTGTTAAGATAAACGCACCTAATAACGAACCGCAAAAATCCGCACCTATTGCTGCCATATTATTAAAATTCCTGTTTTAAGATTTGTTACTTAATTAGACCAAAGTTTCTTTAAAGAAAGTGCAGACATAGGTATATTGAAAATATTTATCACGCTCTCCTATTCATTGACCTAGTATTTAACAAGAAATCGAAAAATTAGTCGACGGCGGCCGCAATCAACACATTTTTCATACTAACTAACTTTTTTCTTAAGAAAATGTAGAGACTTAAAGCATTATACTTAAGCTTTCAATACTTGAATTGTTTTCTTAACTCGTCTAAGAATAGAAACAAATACATTTTGTCATATGATTTTAGGTTTAAATATGTTTAAATTCATTATTAAAATTTGGCGGTGATGGGAACAATGTTCAACATTTTTGTTCCTATCAACGACCCAATGGCGTTGTTAGGTATTTGATAGACAGATTTTATATTGTTGTGCGTGTGTTGTGTTGTGTGTTGTGTTAATAGGTGCGTTTACCTTTGTTAATGTAGTTAATAAAACAACGACTTACAAACAAAATGTCATTTTATTGTACAGCTTAAATTAAATTTTACAATAACTTTAAGGATATAATTTACTTATAAAATAATTTGTCTCATAATTAGTGCTAGAAAGATCCAGAGCAGGGCGAGGGGCGCGGGGCGCAGCGCGCTCTGCCGGGACGAGAAGAAAGAACTCTCTGAAATTCAAAAAGAACATAACTAGAAAACAGTAAAACATAATTACTAATGTAAATTAAAAAAAAAGCTATTTGTAATATTTTTAATTTCACAAAACATAACATTGCTTGTTAATTGCTTAAATTAACAACAGCGGGCTACCCATAGTACATAAGCTACGAAGCGATTTTATAGCAAACGTTTTTCACACGTGACAATCACATGACTTATCGAATATCATTGTCAGTTTTAATACAATTTTGTCGATTCCATCGGCGGTATCGCCAATCAAAAGGTTCTTTGGGTAGCCACCCAGCAGTAGGTAGTCGGTACTAACTCTTCCTTTCGTTGGGGTCTGTGACGCCGCAGTGGCGGTGCGAGGTGGTGCGCTTGCGCTTGCTGTTCACGAAGCCGGGGATGAAGATGCTAGGCGAGTCCAGCCGCCCCGACGCCAGCAGCCTGACACAACACACAAAAACACTGCCTTAGTAAGTCAATGTTACTTCTCTAGAGCGAATCTCCATTTCATCCAAGTGTCCATCGAGCACAGTTCTCTCTTGAGACCTTTACTCAAACACTCTTCCTTCTTCCCTGCGGTATGATCATTGTATAACTGACGTTTGTAATTGAAATAATATTAGTAGAGACCTGGTGAAGTCGAGCTCGAGCCTGTTGGCGTCGGGGCCAGTGAAGTGCAGCAGGATCTGCACGCAGGCGCCGTGGTGCAGCTCGCGCGTGCGCCGCGCGTCCACGCCCACCATCCACGCCGGCGCACCCAGCACCCCGCGCATCTCCTCCAGGAATAAGCCCCTGAACACACAACACACTGATATGAACATCGTTTTTGGCCTACTACCATAAACTTAAGCAAATAATCTGTCTGTCTGTCTGAGAGGCCCGTTTATGCTGCGTCCCACCTAGACTATCCGGCCAATGCCGTATTCATTGACACCGTCGAATGTGCGTCAAATGTGTATTTAGTGTTACATACAGAACGAATCTGGGCGGCTTCATGATGTTGACGTATTTAATGATGTCCTTGTCGGGCTGTATGTTGGCGCAGGCGAAGCGTTCGCCGCTGCGCTCCGGCCCGAAGATGACGACGGAGCGGCCCATGGCTGACACCGTGCCCTCCAGCGGGAAGTTGCTGTCCATGAACATCTGTCGCTCGCCTCCTATGGCTGGGGACAACGTCATATTGCCTTACTATTTACCAAAGGGCGTCACCCCACAAAGTGGTTAGATAAAGTGTGTACTGACTGAGCGTGCCGAGGCGCGCAGTGAGGTCGCCCACGTCGCAACGCAGTGGGTTGTCCGCGCCGCACTCCGCCTCGTATAAGTCATGCTGGAAAACATTCAAGTCACATACTTAATAAAGTGATTAAAACTAAGTATTCAACTTTCTACTCTAAAGTTCGTAAAAAGAGTGTCCACTGACATTGAGGGGATCCGCGAGCTGCGTGAAGTACGGGTTCCACCGGTAGCCGCCGGCAACGCAGCGCGTGTTGGTCACCTTCACCGCCGCGTCAACTCCCACAGGGTTCACGAAGATCTCCCAATTATGTCCGTGTGTCTGCGCAACACACAACTCGAGCATACTATAAAATAGTACAACAGGGTTCAAGAGATCGAAGAGATGAGCGGAGATCTGACCAGGTTGCGGTCGCGCTCGCCGGGGTAACGCAGGTTGACCTCGATGACGGTGTCGCTGGCGCTGCCGTCGTTGTGTATGAGCTGCGTCATGCGCACGTAGCCGCGCGCGAACCCGCCCGGGTGGTGGAACGACGCGATGCCGCGGATCTCGCGCGCCTCCGACGGGCTATAGCCGCGCTCGATGCTCGAACATGCCGACCGACGATTCTTAGTCTACAAATAGAAAAATATATTATGCAACCCATGTATGGACAAACAGCCCAACGTAAGGAACTTAAAAACTCTTAATCAGGTTCCTCCACATCTCCGAATAACAACCGTTTAAGCTTTAGCAGACGTTACATTTTGGTGTATAACGACGGAGCGTCCGAGGATGCTGTAGGGCCCGAACAGCGACATCTGCGTCTCGTTGAACGCCGCGTTGAACGACTTGAAATCATCCAACAATCCGTACTTGTCACCGAAGTCGCCCAGCTCGTACTGGTCCGCCGTACCTGGAACATTAGAATGAAAAATTTAAGCGACAAATCCAATAGTAAACTTATCAAATTAGAATCAATTTTTATCTTTGAGTGATGGTGAAAAGAAAAGGCACCTCTCATCGGCGGCGGGGTGAGCGACTTGTTGACGTAGAAGGGGTTGTATACGTCGTAGAGTGTGGTGCGCTCGCAAGGGAACTCCAGCTCTTTCTCCACCGGCACCTGAAACACAACCGACCGCAGTGAGCACAGGCACGTGGTGACGTCACATCGTCACCGAGCTGTATGTGGAACTCACCGGGTGCAGCATATAGTTGTGCGCATCGTGCAGGCCAGACAGCTGCACCTGAACGTTGGTGACGTCGTACTCGGACTGCTGCACTAGCTCCAACCGGCCGGCGGCAGCCTCGCGCTGCCCGTTGCCGAACCAGTCGCGCACCACCGCCTTGCGCCGGTGCAGCCCGTTGATTCTGACAGCCGATAACATTGATAACTAGGTTGTAGAAGTCGATGCACGTGTAAATTAGTGGTCGTTTCAGCAATACTGACAAGGAGCAGGCCATCCGTTCGCCGCGAGCGACGGGTCCATGGTCGTCGTAGATGACCAGCGACTTCCGAAGCACCGAGTTCCTGCCCATCAACGGCAGCGAGGTGTCCGTGAAAAGCTTGCGCGTCAGCCGCTCGCTATCGCGCTTCTTGCCCGCTACAGCCAGCGTGCCGTGTCTACAGTGATAACATGAGTGTCTACCTTTAATCCAATTAACATTTCACATCTCGAGCTCTTCTTAAACAGTATACCTGGTAGTGAGGTCGCCGATCCTGCAGAGCGCGAGCCCGGGCCGGCAGTAGATGTCTGGATGGCGTGTGTCGAGGTCGAGTCCGGCGGGGTCGAACATCTTGCCGGCGCTGAGACAGCGGGCCGTCCAGTTGTAGTAATCCTTGCCGGGCGGTTGCTCGTGCACCGCCCACCGGTGCTCGAACGTGTTGTTCACGTTTGAGCCGTCCGCGTGAACCTGCACATACAACTCATTACAGTTTTAACAAGTCAGGTAAATCAAATTACCTCGTCTTGTTGATTTAATAGCATACCATGTCTTCGATGATAATGGTGGTATCCTCCCAGGGCCTGTCCTGCGGCTGTCGGAATATAACGCGGCCGACAAGTGGATAGCGGAAGATGACCTGTGCGGAGGTCATGGGCGTCTGGTACTCCGTGTTGTCCTCGTACGACAGCAGCGTGCCACACACCTCCTGCTTCGGCGCCCGCCTGCGACGTTGCACCACTTTAAGTATACTCGATACGGAAAAGTATATTGAGTAAAGAGGGTGTTACCTCTCGAGCACGAGGGGCCTGTGCATGACGCTGTGGCGGCCGTAAAGCGGCAGGTAGACGTCCCAGTAGGCGCCGCTCAGCTCGTCGGCCAGCCCGGGCAGGAGGTAGCGGTGGTTGAGATACTCCGTGCGCTCCTTGTACTTGCCCAGCAGCGCGCCCACAGGGTACTGGTCCATCGTGCCCATGCCTACACCACGCACATTACTTTAGTGCACATTTTTCATACTATATTGTTCCAAAACGTATTTGTATGTTTTAACTATGTTCATGTAATCTCTTGACTGTTTGCTATTAATAAACATTTTAGATCTAGAAACTCGTTATCTGGTGCTAGACTGCATCATCAAAAAGGCTTGTGTAAAAAGAGTATGGTCTGTCCAGCCCCGTGTAGATCACATGTTAACAGCGTTAAATGTTTGTTTTTATTTATTCCAAAACAATGTAATTATATTTAGTGCATCAATGCAGTCAAATCGACGTCATCGTTTATCTAAACAATAACAAATTCCACAGAATGCGCGGAGTGGTGACGCGCGACAACTTCCCGCGCGGATCGTTCGAGATGAGCGCATGCGCGTGCGCATTGTGCCCGCGAGACACAACATCTGGCGCTCTACCGAGAACTCAGGAAACTGACAACCAACATCGCAGCGCTAACTCCACTATAATCTGGATAAATATGATAAAATCACTACAAACTTGTAGTACATTTCCATTACAAATTATTTAAGAATAAGTAGGTACAAGCGCCGAACACGAATTTAAATATAACAATGCATAGCGATGAAAATAGTTATACTTTGTTGCGTTCGTTTAAAAAACTGTAATTTTACTATAATATACATTTTTCATTTTCTTTAATTTTAAACTTATAGTCGCCGAAAACGGTTTTTTTGTCCAATCGAAGCCGATTGAACTTAATAATAAGTTGCCATTTATTCGGAGTTTAGAGAGTATCATAACGTTTTATGCATCAGTCAAAGATTCACCTGGAGGTGGGACATCCATTAGGTTGATGCCGGTAGGGTTGTACAGCTCTCCGGTGGTGTTGCAGAATGAGTGCACATGGCGGGGCCCGAGCAGGCGCGCCGGCACCTCCCGGATGTTGTACTGCTGCATGGCGCCCACGAAGCGGAGGTTGGATTCATACTCCTGATCTGCCGCGCCCAGCTGGAAGTTCACCCAAGTCGGGTCGAACGGTGACCGCTGCACGAAGTCCACTGTGCCTCGGATCCCGTCCATGTTGATTAACACCCTGTTCGTATGTATATTGAATGTGACAAAAGCTAAACACGGCTTATAAAATATGAAATTAAGGTATTATAGTGAGGAGTTATGTTTCTGTAAGATGATGTAAATAATACTGACTTAGCATTCTTGGGCTGACTGGAGCGCAGCTTGGCGCAGGCGAGGAAGCTGTCGGCGTGCCGGTTGTCGTAGATGACGACGTAGAGGCTGCGGCGCGTCACCTCCATGTCGGCGCGCAGCAGGCCCAGCACCTCGTCCTTGTACAGACGGCGCGGCCGGCTCGCGCTCGGCTCCGTCGCGACGCGGATGAGACCCAGGCGCGAGTCCAAGTCACCCACGCTCATGCCGTCACCGCTGTTCTCGGGGTCGAACACCGCCTGCAGCACATTACAGTTGTCCTCGTAGTTGCCCTTGTCAGAGTCGAATATGTCCGTCACAAACAGCTTCCATTTGTGCTGAGTGAACGCTTCCTTGTCCTGGTTGGCCTTCGTGTGGTACAGATCCGCAATAAGAAACGCGTCGGCCTCGTCAAAGTCCCGTGTGTACAGCCAGCGGAAGGTGAGGCTCCCGGCGATGGGAGACGTGAATCTCGCTTCCGCATACTTCTCGTAAAGTTTCTCCGTCGACAATATGGATGCGCACACGACTCTGTCCTTCTCCGCCGTCTCTAATACTATGCTTTTGCCCCATAATCCTTGGGGGCCAGTCAAGCTGTTCTTACTCTCGAACTCGGCGTGATCTTTGCCCGGTATTATGAGATAACCCAGTTCCTCGGTCAGATCTATGACTTCTCTGCCTAGCCTAGTGTCTGAGCACCGCTCGTCGGACAGGTCCTGGTAGTCCACGGGGAATTCGTGCACGGTCCAGCGCCAGACGCCGTCGGGATGCTGCAGCGTGGGCTTCAGGTTGGTCCGGATGCTGATGAGCGTGTCGTTCTTGTTGGAGAACTCGATCTCACCGTGCAGCCCATGCTGTGATATATACGCGCGCAGCACGAGGCCTTTACTTTCTGTTCAATGAAACAAAATTTTATTAGTGTAATATGACATACGAAGAAAGTCTGGCAATAAACGTTTTCCGTCGACGACTAGGACTAATTATGATAAATCAGTATTCATCCACCTCTCCACTGCCGGATATTATTCATTTGCAACCTAGATTATTGACAAATTTACTATTATCAAACATTGTTCATAGTAAGGCCACTTTTAGGAAAATCCTTCACATCAGATTAGTTTATGTACATTGTAAAAAACCCTCTCGCCGTGAAAACCTCGGCCACAAATTGACACTGCTCGTTAGCGTTAGCCAAAGAAACGTTGACGAGCCTCCAGCATTGTTTAAGGCAGAGAAATCCATTAGCACTAACTTGACAAACGTAGTGTTTACAGTGATATCCAACACGTTGCAAATACGAAAGATAGTATCCTAATATAAAATAAGCCCGCTAACGTGAAAGATAAAAACAATAATCAAGTTATCCATTTTTATTTTTTAAAAGCTTTTAGAAATCATTTTTCGTAAAAACCTAAATATCGAGAAAATCGATTTATCCTATGTGATGATCCTTGAGGAGTATTAAATCCAGTGTGGGCCTCCTGTCGTTGATGATAGTTTTTTATACTATTTTTGAGGTACGATATTAACATTGGCTTATACGAGGAAGCAATTACAAGTAACTTGGTTTCCGTTACCTTCTCGTTTATTTAAAACTTTACAAACATAACTTTATTGCTTAACTTATTAATTGTTATCATCAGTATAAGCTTTCAACTTTCAACAGAACTTTTCTAAAATGTTACATTTCTGTTGTTTTGTTTAACATCAGGTCTGGTTGATTCGTGTCATTTAAGATCAAATTTATGTTTGAGCAAATAAGAAACTCGTTCCAAGGTTGTCGTAAAGTGAAACTTAGTCTGAATTACTTTACCTGTTATGAGAACCACTAAAATAACTAAACTAATCAACTTTGGCACCAAATCACAATATTTGATAAACATTTTCACATAAACTGCAACGTTACATGTTTATCAACACATGTTGTAGCGTGTCGGCCTGCGCCCGCGCATTGCACAGTTTCACTTGCTCACTTGCCGTCTGCCGTCTGCGGCTCATGACTAAGTGAAAGTCATACAACTTAACGAGCGAGACAACTAGCTATAGAGGGAGAGGAAATACACCGCGTACTATGTGACGTTGCGTTATGAATTACTATGAAGTACGCTGCTATTAGATAACTGTTAACTTAATTACTTACTTATCCTTCATTCAGTTGTGTTACACAGGCAGTTGACCCATCACTTGTACGCTGTAGAAGACTCCTTATTGCTGGTGATGTTTTTAAGAAAAAAAGATTGAATGTACTGTTTTCATTTAGATGCCATTATGGTTAATGTGATTAAATGTGTCCACAGCATGTAAGAAAGGGTGTTTAGCAACAGTCTTGCAACAATAAGCTAAGTAAGCGGGCTCGTATTGGACATATTTTTAGAAAAACTCCTTGACTTTCCTTCCCACCTCCACAAACCTAATCATTTACAAGGTCCGTCATCCTGAAATATAAATCTTTGCTCCCCTAAAGCAATCAGTTCCCTTATTCTATTTTTGCTTTCATTGAGTAAGAAAATACTTTTTCTACACCAAATGGATGTAATAACCGCAACAAAAAGAAAGTCTAATTATTAGCGACGAATTGTCCCGGGAATCGAACCCGGGTGTAGTTGGTGTGGATTACAATGGCGTATTTATGTCAGGTGTGAGTCAAGGCGACTGAAATAGCCAGCAGCGCGGCGATTGCGCGGGCGCAGCGGACCTCTACGTTTCTTATATATCTCACTGACGTTGAAATGTTTCGCATACCAAAACAAAACGCAGAACTTCAAGACTATAAGTTGTATTGTAGGGTCGGCAGAATGAGCTTATCCTTTTAAAATGTAAAACAGTGCAATAATCTCAGACTTAGAAGTATTCAAACCAAAGATACAGTAATAAATAACAGAATTTTGTCTGAACAGGAAAGGTAGCCCTTGACCAGAGTCCAACCTTCATTGCTCACTCTGTGTTGAGTAACCTACCAGCTTACCATATCTTATTAGTAACAAATAAGTCCATTCTCTCCGGAACGAGGACACCCATTCTGCAGACAATCGTGTCGAGTCGCAACTGTTGATATTTTTAACCAAGAATTTCAAACTGATTTAACAGCAGTACGTCACTATGACAGCAGGAGTATTGGCTCAGCAGACGTGGCATTAGAATTAGCAATATAAATGAATCAGTCATCATATCCACATGTAAACATAATATGTTTGGTTTAGAGAACATTCAAGTTAAAGTTAAACTTGAATGCTATCAATAGTAACTTTGCCAAAATATTTATTTTAGATTTATTTAGGTAAAGTGGCCTAACATTAAGCCCCCCGCACTCATTAGGCGATTGTTTCGCTACTTCGGCGAGTCCAGGTCGCTGTTGAGTCGTTTGTCACCTTATAAAATAAAAAAAAATGTCCCTACCCGAGTACCATAAGGTAGGGACCCTAATACCTGTAAATACTGACAAACTACAGTACATTAGATGTAAGTCTGCTCTGAGTAGAAGCAAATTGAAAATGTACATTTTGCTATTATTTTTGACAATAACTCCGGAACCCCAAAACCTACTACTAATGTAACATTATGATGGTAGTTTTTCAAGAACCGTTTATTTTAATTGAAATGTTAGTTAAAATTTTAATTGTATTTATAAATATGTCTTCCGGAAGCCAAACGACATACTTATTGTTTGATGAAAATAAAAGTAGTACAAAAAGTAATTTATTGTTACATTCCTGTAACTTTACACTAAAAACTATCGACAGTTTTCCTGAGTCACCAGGTGAGCTGTTATATTTTTAAATGGGAGTTGTCGCGGAAGGCGGCGGCCGAACGCGGGAGCGGACCAAACAGTTGTGTGATGCCGACTCGCACGCAGCTATCGCATTGACCTTACTATATATGGAATGGTGTGCGCCTCTCCCGGCCGGGGGCGCGGGCGCGGGCTGCGGGAGGGGCGGGGAGAGGCCAGGACGTCGCGGAGGGAACGGAGTCTCGGAGTCAGGGTGAGACTGCCGAGCGGTACAGTCTCTCTTTCGTCGATCCAACAAACAACACAATGGTAAGTGAGGCTGTGGCGGGACACCCAGTAGTGCACACGAGTGAACATAGTGACGTGACAAGTGTTAAATTAAAGTTAGCCAAGTGAACGTGTGTGAGCTAAGCATGCCGACGACTGCGGAACACAACACAAACACTTAAGCGAAATGTGAAAGTAAATAAAAATTTAAACTCAACTGAGCAAAGTAAACCAACGACTTCAATAACTCAATAAACCGCGACGTGATAAAACCGTGCAAAACATTTTACCCATTTTTATGAAACACTCATAAAAGTGGGTCAAAACATTTTAAAACCCGGATCAGACATTTCGAAACATCAATACGATACAATTTTATTTTAATCCCTCAGTTAAAAGTTTAACGGCCGCATTCAGGGTAATTTCATTAATCTTTAAGATGTCCCTAGCATTTATCATTCCAACGCAGTAAAAGACTTCCTTAGCGACTAAGCGAATCTAAATGTAGCAGTAAGTGTAACCAATAGTTTGACCATCGCAGGCGTTCTAACTTGACGTCGTCTAAAATCGAACAAAACGGTTTCTTATTTTACTAATAATCGGGATAGTATGAAATGTATTGGTAAATCTGAAGCAGCGTGCGATGCTATTTCCGATAAAGGTTTACGCAACGGGCGGCGCTCGCGCGCAATCCGAGACGCCGCGCCAAATATAAGTCGCCAGAAATAGCTCCTAAACGGGATAGGCGGGCTGCTACATAACGCTCTGACAATTAGCCAAACTTCACCATTGGATTATTTCTATGGCAATTATAGTTTCTAAATAATAACTTAAGTTTAGATGCACTTCGAATGAAATTCATAATCACAAGAGCTCACTTACGAAATGACTGACACCATTCAGACTTCGAAACGGCAACGCGTAGTTTCAGCTCGCCAAGAACAAATTGATTGTATTCTAAAATATAAGTTTTAAAAAGAATTACAATTAAAAAGACACTGTTTTAATTTCACGATGTAATATTTAATCGAAAGTCAGTTTTGAATCAAATATACTTACTTACTATGAATACTTGTTCAATGAAGCAAGTTGATATCCTCCAAACAATCAGATACAAGTTAGCCACAAAACATCATAACAATTAGATACACATAACAATTAATTTCTAGTTCTTTACGATAGCTGTCGATGTTGAGATGACAGTACTAGTCGTGTAATGTAGTTTTGTTGTCGCAGGCGGATAAGGACAAGAAGGTAAAGAAGAAGAAGGCGCCGAAGGAGGAAGCGCCCGCAGAGGAGGCGCCAGCCGCGGCGCCCGCTGGCGACCGCCAGTCGTCGCGCGGAAGCCGCAAGGCCAAGCGCACCGGCTCCAATGTCTTCTCCATGTTCTCACAGAAGCAGGTCGCCGAGTTCAAAGAAGTAAGTCGCCCTCCCCCTAACTTAGAAGTAGACGGTGGAGAACGGATCCTCGTGGACTTACTTTACGTAATCCACGTGTTTTAGCGGCTGTACAAGTAGCATTTTGGCAACGATAATGTTTTATGTTCTATTCGATTTTATTATGACACGTATTGTAACATTCTCTCCTCCCGCAGGCCTTCCAGCTAATGGATCACGACAAGGACGGTATCATCGGCAAGAACGACCTCCGTGCCACCTTCGACTCGCTCGGCAGGCTGTCGACGGAGAAGGAGCTCGAGGACATGGTCAGCGAGGCATCCGGCCCCATCAACTTCACGCAGCTGCTCACCCTCTTCGCCAACCGCATGTCCGGCGGCTCCGACGACGACGATGTCGTCATCAACGCCTTCAAGACCTTCGACGCCGAGGGCAAGATCGACTCGGAGCGACTGAGGCACGCGCTCATGACCTGGGGCGACAAGTTCTCCGCCGACGAGGTCGACGAGGCGTACGACCAGATGGAGATCGACGACAAGGGCTTCATCGACACCCAGAAGCTGATCACCATGCTCACCGCCAGCGCTGAGGACGAGGAGGGCGGTGAGGCGGCGTGAGCCGCCCCCGGCCATTAGCAGCCCAGCACCAGCCTAACAGCGCCCGGCACCGCCACCTGACCGCCGACAGTCCGCCCGGTCCACTCGGTTCGCACAGAACGGATTAAATGTCAACCGAACCGAAACATGTTTTTATTTTAATATCTTTATGTAATTTATTGTTTCCATTTTATAATTTATATTATAATGAAAATATAGTACTACTATAACAAAATGGTGTCATCATGTCCCCCTAACGTAACATTTGAGGGAACGAACGAAAAGCCTGCAATTATACAATCTGTCACACAAACACTGTCACGCAGCCGCTGGCCGGCTCACGTCGGCATAACAACTTGCCTAAACACGGCACATTAACATGTTGTATTGAGAGATATAGATACGTGGGAAAACCAGAGACAAGGAAATACATGTAAATCTAAACTGCTACTCGTGCAGTTGGTAATTGCAATTACAGATAAGTTAAATATAGGCAAATAAAGACAGAAATACAACACAATGTTACATAAAGAGTTACATTATTTATTAAGAATTCCTTAAAGTAAAATAACACTCAAAAACGTTTTAAGCTGCAGTAATAGAGTTGTACATATTCTGGATCAGTGTGATAAATAAATACTTTAAAGTATCAGTCATCAAGCTTGGAATATATTCAGAAACAAGAGTATATTTTAATTACAAATCAGTAAAACTTTGGACGTTATCTATAGGGATGGACATTGATTCAACGACCTGGTTAAATCAACGACATCTTTATTCCCTAGGACGATGTACTTTCTAAAGTATTACATTTTGGATTACCTAAACAACTCAAAGCAGCATTGAGCCAAATGACCAATTTTTGAGAAAAAATAATACAGTAATTCAGCTCAATAACAAAACTTCACATACGGATTTTTCCTAGGATTTCATTAAAATGGGGACGTTGAAGTTGCTAATTGCTACCATTATAATAAGGGGAATTGAAAAATATGGAACCAGGTGAAACCAATTTTGAAATCGGCCCAGTACTTCTTGAGTTATTTCAATACATACAAAAAAACCTAGTTTCTCTCTTTATAATATTAGTATAGATACAGAAGGGTTAGAAAAGGGTTTCTAGTTTCCAAGTTATCTTCTCATTAATTTATTTAATAATGGGGGACAGCGCGTACGCAGTCCCCACTACCAAAAATTNCATTTGAGGGAACGAACGAAAAGCCTGCAATTATACAAACTGTCACACAAACACTGACACGCAGCCGCTGGCCGGCTCACGTCGGCATAACAACTTGCCTAAACACGGCACATTAACATGTTATATTGAGAGATATAGATACGTGGGAAAACCAGAAACAAGGAAATACATGTAAATCTAAACTGCTACTCGTGCAGTTGGTAATTGCAATTATAGATAAGTTAAATATAGGCAAATAAAGACAGAAATACAACACAATGTTACATAAACTGACATGACTTACATTATTTATTAAGAATTCCTTAAAATAAAATAACACTCAAAAACGCTTTAAGCTGCAGTAATAGAGTTGTACTTATTCTGGATCAGTGTGATAAATAAATAATTTTTGAGAAAAAATAATACAGTAATTCAGCTCAATAACAAAACTTCACAAACGGATTTTTCCTAGTATTTCGTTAAAATGGGGACGTTGAAGTTGCTAATTGCTACCATTATAATAAGACTAGCTGTTGTTGGCGACTTCGTCCGCGGGGAATTAAAAAATATAGAACCAGGTGAAACCAATTTTGAAATCGGCCCAGTACTTCTTGAGTTATTTCAATACATACAAAAATACCTAGTTTCTCTCTTTATAATATTAGTATAGATTTAAAAGGGTTAGAAAAGGGTTTCTAGTTTCAAAGTTATCTTCTCATTATTATAGTTTATAATGGGGGGACAGCGCGTACGCAGTCCCCACTACCAAAAATTACGCGTCCGAGTTATCCGCATTAGGGATAATCGCAAGGGTCAACCCAACCGCAGTGCAATGGAGGGGCCTCGCCCTGGGGGAACCGCCTACTTGATCACGGTAGCCCCTACGCCAGGTAAGTATGCCTCCGTGGAGCCTCGCCGCGAGGGTGATTCCCGAGACGACAATCTCAACATCGTGATTTCTTAAGTCACAAATGTTTGTAGCGCCACCTAGCGTTGTAATACGACCATTTAAACACATTCCTTCAAATATTCATTAAAAAAAGTAGATTAATGCCATCTAGTATAAAAATATGGTAAAAACTCGTGTAAACTATTAACTTTAATGTCAGTGTCAACTGTCAATTAATTGCAAGCAAATGTTGACAACAACAATAAAAGTTGGGTGTTTTAGATGTCTTGTCTTCTATATTTATCAAAATGACTACGGAACGGGCGGAAACAATTGTACAAAATGCAACTAAAACATTCAAGTATTCTTTCCCAACTTGCACCAATGAAGATATACTGTTCAAATTGGAAGTGCCCGTCGTCATTCCATACGACGGGTCCCCGCGGGAGCTGGTGCAGCGTGTCATCAATATGTTTCACATACCGGTGTATCTAGAAGATGGTCAGTTCACTCAGTATTCGCATTAGTTTCTTTTGTTGAAGGACAGGGAAGTAAAGAATTATTATGTGTGTAATACTTTGTTTAGAGTTAAATGAGAAACTAGCAGAGTTTATCAGCGAGGAGACGCGCGACTTCCACAACGGCCGGGACGAGAAACTTCTCGACCAGCTCAAGAGCGGCGAGCTGAACGTAGACGGCATCGTAAAGCACTGGGAGAAACTCTTCAAAGAGAATGTGGTGGAGTTTGCTGAACAGAAGGGAACCTCTGATGAGGAGGTGTGTACAGTTTTTTAAATATTAGAAACTATCGAATATAAGATTTAATTGATAGCTAATATTACAGTGTTTATCTATGCAATAAATGTAACATGTTTGAATTAATCCTGTTTGTAGATGACCTCCGACTAGAATGTTATGCATTACATCATTTATATTGCAGGTGTTTGCTGCGGCGTACCACAAGCTGGTGCACTCGCCCGCGCTCGACACCATCCTGCAGGTGGAGAACTCTTACGCCAAAACTGTCTCCAACATGATGCAGAGCCGCGATGAAGACATCCACAAACTCACTGAAAGGTTAACAACTGTCATAAAACACGGTTCAATATTTACTGCTGCCCCATTATCACACAAAAACTGTTAAAGTTCATTCGATTTGTCTTTTTAAGTTCGTCTATATGATAAGTAGAATAATAATTTGTCGAAGTAGACAAACAGAGGAGATGGAAGAGAAGATGCGTCTGCTGAATGTGAGCTGCACGGAGGAAGAGATCAACGATACGGCGGCGCGGCAGTTCGAGGCGCAGAGCGTAGCGGCGGCGCGCTGGGAGTCGCAGCTGGACGCGCTCCGCCACGCGCAGCGCGCCGCGCACCGCGCCTGGCTCATGGCCGCGCTCGACCACTGCCAGGGCCGCGCCGACCTCCCCACGCCCAGGTCCAGCAGCGAACACTACACGCCGGTTCACACATGAACATCCACAATGACCGCTCACTGTAATACTGCAGCGACTCCCCGCTGACGACATTCCCGCCGGAGGGCGTGGAGGAGGGCGCCGCGGACGCTCCGGGCGAGCCGCGGCCTC
>QDHC01002477.1:35404-46783 GCA_013186455.1 Papilio dardanus tibullus | reverse complement strand
TCGTCGTGTTCTCTGCGATCATTTGCGGAGTCTTGCCCGCTTTGGACCTGGCTTTGGCTTCTTCAGACTTGCTGGAGGAGCTCGGCTCTCGATCGGTCTTCGAGGCGCCGCGACGTCTCACGTTGGCCACGACCTGGTCCTCTGAAAGTGATACATATTGTATAGTAATCCCTGTGTCGTGGAGACGTCGGGGAGGTGAGGTGAGGGGAGGGGATGTGACTCACCGACGTCGTCTGCGGCGTCGCGGCGCTGCGGCTGCACCACCGCCACCTGGCGCGCGCTCGCTGCACAGGACACGTTACACGTTATATGAAACTTATTACTGTGTTCTAAGTAAAGACGAGTCGTCGGCGTGCTACCTGGCGCTGAGTTCCTGTGCGGGGAGCGCCGCGCCGCCGTGCGCCCGCGCCCGCTCGCTGCACGCATCACACAAATTTATTTCAACATTTTAGTTCATCTTAATTCAGCAAACATTATCTGTTTTTGTCTTCGATTACATATCACATAACATCACATTGAAATTGGTTCATTGTAAAACTTTTCAAGCGATGGATGCAGTTAAGTGAGGGGGGTGTGGCGCACCTGGAGTGAGGGAGGCGTGCGCGTACCGCCAGCGCAGCTCGCGCCCGCCCACCGCCAGCACGTCGCCGTGCGCCAGCGCCGCCACGCTCACCGCCGCGCCGTTCACCAGCGTCTGCCCGCCGCCCACGTTGTGCACCACCGTCTGCAACCACACCACTGAGACACTCCCTGCCGCCTCACCCGTCACCCATCGCACCCATCCGGGCCTACTTATCACAGACTTTAAACCACTAGCCGGATGAAATAAATATGTTTAGAAAAAGTACTATTTAATGAAATTACCAATGACCTTATTAATAAAGCATTTTCATTAATTGTAATGAATAAAATGCATATGTCCGTGGGCGTCAGACCAATTAATTTAGTTGATCCACTGCTCGTTTGCCCCTTCTCTTATAAAAACAAAAAAATGTAAATTAGTAGCATAATAAATAGTGTAAAACCTTGTTATGATGCACAACAAGGGTGGCGTGGTGCGGCTCGACGGTGGACAGCATGAAGCGAATGTCGCAGGAGGAGCCGCTGCCGAGCGTGGCGCGGCCGCCCGCCAGCGCGTACTGCTTCACCTCGCGCCCCGCGCGGTCCAGCACCGCCAGCTGGCCCCCGGACATGTCTGCACACGCACGCACCCCGTCATATTACATGCATCCCTCACGCATAAATAAATATGCACACTGTTTAACATCTTAATTTTATATGACTAATATTTTCATTGTAGTTGTAAAGCATCTCTTGTCAGCGTTTAGAGTGGATTGAATTCTACATGTACTTTTGTTAGGCGTTTGGTATCGCTGTTAAATTATAATATAATCTTACTTATTTCTTTAACTATTTGTACATATTTAATTCGATATAGATAATTAACACCGAAACCGAAAATAATTTAACAAAATTAGTTGTCTATCAGTTCAATGATGAAGGTACTGTTTCCCGCCATAAAACATTTGACAGTTGTAAATGTAAAAACAATTTAAGACACAATAAAACGTACTAGCTATCTTAAAACAATGTTCGTTCGAATATTAAGTACATAAAATATTCAAAAACTGAAAGCGTATAAATAATTTATTTATCGAAAAAAATATATTCACCGGCATGACACTCGGAACTCACCTTTTATACAACTTCAGTTTTGGACAAAATAAATAATCAAAACATGATTAATTAAGCTTCGGTGATTTAATGTAACATTTTATACACGTTTTACACACTTTAAGAACTTAAAACGATGAAAATCTGATAACTCGATTGTATGGCGAACGAACAAAACAACAATGGCGTCTTTCGTAACTCGTTTTTGATTTTTTTGTAGATTTTTCGTGGCACACTTCACATAGTGCGACGGCGCAATAGAGATGTAGTGAGCGAGTACGTGATATAAAATATATATTTCTGTAAAAAGAGCTAATTATATCTACAGCGCTTCGTACAGATTAATATATATTTTTTGATAAAGTAATTTTTCCTGTAAGTTTTATGAAACCGCTAGTGACCGACTTCGGATTTGTCACTTAGAGAGACGGGTAACGGGCGGGAAGAAGAAAGAGGATATTTAACAAATTTTTCATGTTGTTTGAGACATGTGTAGAGAAAGAAGGATTCTTATTTTGTTAAACACTATGGGACCATCCTGGTGCAAATCGGTATAATACTGCAGCGTTTGCAATGTAAGCGCTAAAAATGTATTAATTTACGACATCATATTAAATTATCAGTGTTACTCTACTATATTGTGAATGTATTTTACATGAAAACCTTTATTATGAATCACCCTATCTATTAATAAAACCGCATAAAAGTCCGTTGCGTAGTTTTAAAGATTCAAGCAAATATAAGGACAAACATATAAAAGCGTTATAGTTTTATGCTTTGTAGGGTTTAACAAAAACAATGCTAGTAATTTTGCTACTGCACAAATACGATAACTACTCATAATGTCTTTTGCCTTGCCATTAAATAGCAAACGATTTAAAAATCCCTTTTAAACCGTTTTTTTTTTTTAAATTCCAATGTGTTTAGTGAGCTACTGATATGAAAGAGTGTAATATATCACCAAGACGAAAATATATCATCACTATTTTCACTAAAGCGATATATTTTGCTCATCTCTACCGTGGAGCAATTTTTTTTTTTTTGTTGAGATTTTATGGCCTGGTAACAAAGACCTTTAAGCCAACGTGGAGCAAATAAAATACAACCAGAGACATTACAGTTTTAATCCTTGTCTCATATCTATGAATATCACCAATAAGAGTATTGTATTCTGTGCTCTACTCTATACTCGTTGAGCCCGACCAGAGGGAAAATAAAGATGTTTCAAAACCGTAGAAAGGGAAAGGCATAGAATGGTGTTAGCGTTTCCGATTAAGGGACAAAAAATGCTTTAGACTATGTCATAGCTATGTTGTGTGTGCATCTCTTTACAGTTTTAAACCAATATCATGTCTTAAGCTTTTGCCTGGGAGAAAAAAAAATATTTCGCTGAAAATATGCTTTGAGTGCCACAATATTATATGATACGTCAAATAAATAACAAAATCGCGTACGGAGAAAAGGACCTGATATCTCTGTCTCTGTTTGTCACAATGCCGGACTCAAGCAAATGTGACGTATCATTTGGTATTGACGAGCTCCAAGAGAGATTTTGGGTGAAGGACAAAAGAGGTGATATTATTGGTTTAAAGCCGTATGTGCATGTGTTGCAGAATCAAAGTAAAACGTATGGTATTTTTCGTCCCTCTACCAATACGCAATTAGCACTTCTATAACTTTCTCTTTCTAAGTTTCAAAAACTTAAACCTACTGTAAAATTAAAAACAAGTAATAGGACTGAGCGTTTGGCGCATAAAACATTTTGAAATAATAAATAACGAGATGGATATTACACAATCACATAACCAAAGTTATTGGTTTGTACTGAGAGAAGATCAAAGCAATGTGATTTTCAGTAGTAATAACTTTGCTATACAAAATCCTCAAAGTAAGTAAAACAGCGAAAACATATTCTTATGTTTTATCACATTCTTCCTGCCCTTTGCCCTCACAGTCGGCATTTATTTGGTCGGAGTGTCGCAAAGAGTGCACTTTTTTTAGAACTAAAATTTAATATAGGTAGGCTATTGTACGATAAGAGAATTTTTTCTAATCGTTCACAAACAGAAGATTCAGTTTAACTATTTTCATGAATTTTCTTTAATTATTTTATAATTATCATGTTTCAGATCAAGAGACTAGGAGTGCTATAGAGCCTCTCGACAACAGACAGTACATACAAATAGATGAAGCCCCTCTGCCTGTATCTGATGAGGTTTTAGAGCATTGTAAAAGGGAAGCATTAGAGACATTAAAAGAGGAAATATTTTGGGACAAAAACAAAGTCAAATTATTGCTCACACTCTGTCTCGACCAGAGGTATAAAACTGTGAACAAAGATAAAGTTTTATGGAGTGAAATAGCAATGAATGTGGGGACTTCTCCTGCAGAGTGTGACAAGAAGCTTAGGAATCTTAGAAGAACATACGTCAGACTGCTGAAGAAGAAAAGATTAGGTAAAGATATAAAATGGATTCATTACAATATTTGTGAAGAGGTATTTAAAGATTGCAAATCCATGTCGCCTTCCTTGCTGGACTCCTGGGAGGATAATAAAATAAGAAGGATGCTCAACCTGTATTTAGAAAATATAAATAAATTCCGAAACCCTGACTGCTTGCAGAAAGATGTTTGGAAAGAAATTGCTCAACAGTTAAATACAACAGAATACAATTGCTACCACAAGTTCAAGAATTTAAAAAGAACCTATTTCAATTGGTTGGCAAGAAGCAGGGACACGGGCAAATTAATAAAATGGCCGTACCGAAACTACTTTGAAAGAATATTTTACAACTACAATCCTAATGTTGGCCCTTGGGACAGAAATAAAATACAACAGCTTATTGCAGCATACGGACAGATAGCTCATAAATTTGTTAACCCCAGAATGCAAAAAAAAGAACTCTGGAAAGAAATATCAAACATTGTCGGAGAAAGTCCAAGCAATTGTGATCGGAAGTTTAGAAATTTAAAACAAACATATATTAGATTGAAAATGAGAGCAGAATCTGGTCGATCAATGACAAAGTGGTATTACTACAAGGATTTTGAATCATTATATGAGAACAGCAACTATGGCAGCAATGATGGTGTACCCCAACTCCTCGGTAAACATCAGGAAGGAGACTATGTTCATCAACTGCTATCTTTCTACTTAAATAATAAGGAAAAGTTCAGAGACCCCTTGATGAAAAAGAAAAACCTATGGAGGCAGATAGGACCCAGCCTGGGTCTCTCCACTGAAGAGTGTGACAAAAAATTCAGAAATTTGAAACAGACCTATATTAGACTAGCAGAGAAAAAAAAAGCAACTGGTAAATGTAACCCTTGGCCATATTATACTTACTTTGAACAAATATATGATCAACTAACAGTGAACAGGGAGTGTGGTCACACATGTGGCATTGATAATGCAACAATAACGGAAATTAAAACGGCTGTTAGAAATATGCACCACAACCGAGGAAAAGATAAGTTTGAGAAGCTGGTGCAAGTTATTGAAGATTCAAATTCAATACAGAGGGAGAGAAACAATATTCTTTATGCACTCCTTCACAGACATTGAGACGTCAAAATATTTGCAAATTAGCCTCACGAGGTTCAGAACATCGAAAAATGGTGCCAAATTTTTCAAGTACAGATCTGTATGAAGGCGAGAAGCCTTTATTAGGGCTTATTGGATTTGACATTGATTAGGCTTGTACGTCAAAATGAAGCGGTCAGGTACTCACCGCCTCGTTCAAGTAGGAATGAAATGTCAGGCTTAGTGATTAGGGAGAGTTGGTCTTGGTTATTTCGTGTGTATAGTGTATAAGTAAAGTTATTTAAGAGGTAAATAAAAGACTTATAGAATTGTTTAAAAATCGTTTTATTAATACCGTTCTTACATTCTTATATGTACAGTTTTCATTCTGAAACGTGTCGCAATTTGAATAATGTCTCCGGCAACTAGTCGACGATGACTTAATGTACACTGATTATGCTTACCTCTTAACTTAAAAATACATCTGTGTGAATAAAGGCTTATCATAAGTTTGACGTCAATAACACTATACCACAGTTAGGAATGAAATTTAGTACTGAAAAATAGTGAAGTAATCACACGCGACCGGCAGCCCGGCGTCGCCGGCGGCGCTCGCGCACACACACACACACGCGCACGGACACACTCGTTACAGCTAGGAGCCTCCGCGCCGCCCACCAGTGTCGCCGACACACTTCTTTCAGATTGTTTTCTTCAACCGAGTTTGGCAAATTAAATTGTGTTAGGTAAGTTTACCTACAATACTTTCATCAGTCTGCAAGGGAACGGTCCGAGTGGAGGTGTGTCGTGAGCGGAGCTCGGGCGTACGGGCGGTTCACTTCTTGGCGTTCTTCTTGGGCGACGTCGCCTTGCCTTTGGCGTTGTTGGACATTTTGGATTTTTTACCCTTGGGCTCGCCTTCCTCTTCATCTTCGTCCTGTCAAAACATTGATTACAATATATAAAGGGGAGCGTTGACACGGCACCATGTATCAAAGGACATAACGGCCAAGCTATCAGAAGGTAAAGGGGTACTGAATGAGTACAGAAAACCAACAGCCAATGATGTGAGCGCTCGCGCTCGGCGCGCTACTAATTTGCACTGTCCGCGCGGCACACTTTCACAAAACAATGGCTGCAGCCGGAGCCGGTGCAGCCATTACGTTTTGCAGAATTGGGCCATTGCCCTTTTCCCTCTGGTGAGCGAGGAAGATACCCCTAATTTTATATTAGTTGAAGGTTTTCAGTACCTCATTCGCCTTGCGCTTGCCGGCTCCTTTCCTTTTATTTTCATCTTCCTGTAAATTTAGCACTCTACTAAATCATGGCACCAAACATATCTCAGTAAAACAAATGTTTTGCTAACTACACACTACGCAACATGTCAGCTATATTTTATAATTAGCTGGAGTACCACAAGTCAGTGCCTTGCATCACCCTCTCTCACAAATTTTAAAAAAGAATGCATCAATGTCTTTTATAGATGATATGCAGCTCACTAAATGAGGAGGTACCGACCTTAAATTGGGACTCGTCGCCTTCCTCTTCATCCAGCATCTCCTCTTCCATCTCATCCATGTCTTCAAACTCCTCCACGAGCGCACCCAGCAGGTGCTGGCCGATGAGGTGCACCGGCCCCGAGCCCTGCTCACCACAATCAAAGTGTAAACATTCCACCTTACAACTTGTAAATGTCTTACAAAGGTGAACAATTCAGACAAATGCCTCGAAACAATCATCGTCAGGCAGTGTAAAGTCAAAACGACTTTACACACCCGTCAAATACAAATGGTTTGCTTTATCATCATGTACATATATTTTATAATTGTGTAAAAGTGAATAGTTGCGGACCTGAGTGAGGGTGAAAGTGACGGGCGCATCGGGGAACTCGATGTCGAGGCGCGCGTGCCTCGTCTCGCCCACTTTCAATATCGCTACAGGAATTTTGATAGAGTCCTGTAGGCACATGGTTTCCACCTGCAATCAAATCATACCCTTTATGTTATTTTTTACAACTTTTTATCGGAACTTCTAGCTATACAATTTATTTATTCAAATCGTAGCTAACAATTTACATTATTTTACTTATATTTACTTACATAGAGTTGATGCATGCTATTTGAATAGAAATTTCTGTTCAAAGAGAATAAGCATAATGAATGTGTCAAAAGTTACACAGTACCTGTACAACATTGAGTTCATCAGGTTTAGCATCAGGACCCAGCAACGCTTGGCGGATTAATAGCTTATTGCTTCGAGGATACTCCGCCTTCGCTTCCGGGTCCCACGTCTCTGACTGATGTGACGACGATAGGGTTACACCTATAAACCAATGTAAATAACAAAATTTTAATGATGGGTGACCTTTAACATATAACCAACAACTTTTATAACATTTATACTGACAACTTCTACTGTTTAAAGATATTCAATAATCAAGCATTGTATATTTCCACGAAGACGAGTGTAACGCCTCGCCAGAGACGCTTGGACGCCATACTTTTAAATTCCCCGCCTTGACACTACAATTTCACATGCGACGTACACGCTTGTTAGTGCGCACACCTGCGCTAACCTAAGCTACAAATGCATGCCTTAAGCGGCATATAATAGTCCAATCTAGAAAACTAGAAAAGCCATTGCAATAATGATAACAATTATCCAGTCAACATTACAACTTGAAAATGGCGGCAATATAATAAACAGAGAACCATCCCTGCAATATTATAATATACACGTGAATGTGGTACTTTCATCTGCATATTACAACCATTTAAAGAGCAATTGATATCAATTTATTTAATATTGAAAATTAAAATGGCGAAGTAGCCGGGTGTCAAATGGTAGCGCCAAAGTAAAGGCGGTTAAACAAACAAAGTACTAGGTTTGCAACAAAAATAATTTGTTGATTTAAAATAGAACTTAATAAATAATACAACTCACCATAAAAGTACTCGTCCGACATGGTGATTTTACTAATTTATTGAGATTTTGCGACACGTTCTCACGCGTTGCCGGCACGCACAAATCTGGGACCAGTGTTGCCCGTTTTGGAAAGGCGCAAGATAAAAAAACAGTTTTTTGCAGTTGCACAGAGTAATTTTGAACTACTGGCTTAAACACAAAAAATAACCCCTAGACTTCTCCGTTCTTAATTGATGGATTTAAATTATAGTTATAAAAAACCTTAAGCACTATTTCAACTACTATAGTACATTTTGTCATATTTTATAACGTAAATATTTTAGTTTTTACTGTAACAACACTCATCCAAAAGGTGTTTCAAAATGAAAAAAAAAAGAAATAAAACACTTTAATATTAAAAAACTATTTAAAATAAAGCAAGTTGCTATCGGACTTTGATTTACAAATTTCTTTACGAAAGTGAGGTGATAAACTATTGTGCAAACTTTTAAAATTAGTTAAACCTTGATGACGTCTAATAAAATATGTAGCATTTGTCGACAATGAACGCCGGAGCCGTGGTTTTTTGCTTTTTATAATATTTTTATCTTTTTCTTCAGAACTTGTATTTTGCTGGATCTTAATATTAGACACGCTTAAACCTCTTTTTGAACAAATTTCATTTTCATGCGTCATTTGTATTTTCAGCTGAGTATTTTCGTAATGAAGCCTGGTATTAATTTGCAATAATTTGATGAATTTTTTGCCAGGCTTTGATATATGAGACATTTTTAATAAGCGATTAAGCAACCCGTCTAATACTTCTCTATTTTCTTCTAGTATTGACACTATATTGTCACACATCTGTAAAATGTTTTCTATTTAATTAAAAAAGGCCAATGCTCATTTGATCGTTGGAATGATAGGGTTCCAACTTACAACGACCGACCGACGACGGTTGCGCTTGTGGCGATATATAGCAACCTTACGTACTTTGCTGTAAACGAACTGAACATACCTTTTTGCTTTGCTTTTGTAATTTTATAATTCTTTTGTGCAACGACATTTTGCTCGATTTGACTTTCAAATATTTGGTACATATGTTGTAAATTATACGATCTTTTTCCTGGATTTCCTCTTCTAATGACGAAAATATTCTTTCTCCTTCACACTTGATTATGAAAATATTGCATAATAATAGTAGTTTATTACATACGTATAACAAAATGCATACAAAAAGAGTGAAATTACTTACGCGACTTTCAAAAATTGTGTTTGTCTCACGTCTTAAAGATAACCTTTTAATGTCTTGTACCAAATATTCCTTTTCCTTAAAATGTATGTCCCTGAGAAGACAAATGCAGTCAGTTATTCGGATGAATTATGAGTAACAGTAAATGCGTCGGAGGTAGAAAGCATTACCTCTCGTCCGTCAATTGCTGATACAAATTTCGATTAGTCCTCTGAGCGCACTTCAGTTCCTCGTATATTTTTTCTTTTTCGCGGGTCAAAATTGCTATCGCAGTGTCCCTCTTCTCCAACGATTTTTTTAAACTTTCGTTGTTATGTTGAAGACTTGCAATTATGTTTTCAAGCTTTATTATTTCTTCCGGTTGATAAATACTTTTGCTAGAGGAGGAAGAAGATCTAAGGGAGCTTTTCGATAAATTATGACTGAAATTCATTCAAAAAATAAATAATTGCTTTCAATTTCCAAAAGCGAAACATTAGTTTCGCAGACATATTTCAACTGTCACTTCTCCCGTTCAAATCCCTGCACCACAGCGCACTAGCTGTGGTGCGCTGAGCCGCTGAGCGACCAACTTATCTGCTTAAGTTAGGAATAAGCAAGGACGTTATAGTATGCAACTTCCTTGGGAATAAGTTAAAATAGTTTCTCAGACTACCTACAGTCTCACAAACAATCCTAAAAAATATTTATATTAGTATATCATTAGGAATAATAATTCATACTTAAGTATTTAGTCTTAAATAAAATGAAATGTTCCTTATTAGAAAAAAAGAGTGATAAATAATTCTCGAACAAAAATGTTTTGTTAATTTTTAGTTCAAAACGGAACATGGCCAACGTAATGAAAACATTTCACAAATAATGATTGGCCAATTGTTTGTGCACTACATTTTCATTGGCTCACATTTCACAAACAGGGCGCACGTTCTGAAATAACCAATCATGTCAAATTAACATTTTAGCAAATTCTGTCAGTGAAAAATCTCGAAGGAAGAATTACCAACCTCCGTTTAGATTGACACAGAGTTGACACAAATTTATTTGTCAAAATACCATATAAACATTATTTCTTTTACGTTTTAGCCATCAATTCTGATTTGTTTCCTCGATTTTCTGTGAATTATAGCTCGCAGACAAAAATCTAACCAAAGCCTGTAACTTGCAAAAGGATCATCGCACTGTGCTCTATTTCCGTAATCATCGGATGGTCGCGAGTGAGTGAATTGTACGCTTGGTTTCTCCTTCTGCACCTTAGCTTGGCCGTGGACACCGCGGTGCCGCTCGGTGCAAGTTGTGTAACAACGCCACTACTAAATGCCAAATCTCGCTTCGACGTTTCATTGTTCCACAATAATCCGTCTCAATGTCCAACATGATTTTCTGTCAAAAAACCTAATAAGATATTTTGTTTATGAATCGCTTTACCCCGCTATTTGTAGCCAAACTGATTGTAAGTAATTAAAAGCGTTGAATATTTCAATGTGCACATTGCAGGTATACTAATGGTAAATGTTTATTTTCTAGCTGAAAATACCTCGAAAGCTCATAACTAAGTGCTCTTTTAGCCGGAGTCGTGCAAACAATAATAAGACGGCTATGTCACAATGCCAGCCTCTTAGTTGTTAACATAGGAGGCGGTTGCAAGGAGAGGGCACATATGATTGTATTGATGGTACAATGAGCGAGGAGGCACATAGTGATGGCAGCAAGAAGACTGCATCGGATGCCGAGTCGCCGGAGGCGGGCGCGCCGGGCGCCGGCTGCGGCCCCGCAGTGCTCGACGCCTCCACCAATGTCTCACAGGTGCAGCTCGGCCAGGTCGGGCGTCTCTCTCTGTCCATTGCTTACATTAACACTATTTAAACACTAGTAACCTGCTCCACCACTACTATTGACTCACTGACTTTAGAATCATTCATTATTCTGGTTCTTTAACTTTGAGCTTAATGTTAATGTTTAAAGCAAAGATATATTATACTGTAGATGGAACACTCGATACCTAAAAGTGAGGCATTTTCTTTGACCT
>QDHC01002477.1:7665-30571 GCA_013186455.1 Papilio dardanus tibullus | reverse complement strand
TGAGAGAGAGTCTTCAATATATATGTTGACTGAATTTAAATCAACTCATATTATCATACTTTTCAATCAAATTGCTATTTGAGGTAATTGTAGTTTTAGAAGTTAAGTAAAATCAATAGGAAAGATTATGGTTCCTTAAGGCTATTACACCCTTTAATAGTCTTTTGCAAATAGGTGACTGTTCTGTGGTTCAAATCAATGATTAAAACTGCGCGTCACAACTAGTAGTGTAGAGAGGGGCACGGCTGGCCGCCTGCAGCAGTGAGCAGGTTGCAGGAGCGGCGCGGTACGAAGTGGGTCGCGTGCTCGCTAATCGATGCAAAGGCGTTCAGCCTCGGCCGCCTGCAGCGCGCCGGCCGCCGCCCCGCCTCCTCCCGACTGTATCTACTTAACTCTAATGAGTAAATATAATGGATAGTTTAATTCCGTTCAATGTATACTTAAAATAACATAATTTCAAAGTAGTTGGAGCCCGTTAAAACGCTAAAAGAACTGCATAATTACGAACTTTGCTTAGGAAAAAAGAAAGCATCAAGAGCGTTTTCGTTTTGCAAAGATTTGAAGATGAAAAAATAGGTAAACGTAATTCCTGAGTCTTTGTATATTAAACTATGTGATTATGGTTGGCTTGTCGCTGGATTGCATTGCAGCACTTGTCCGTAGCGTCGGCGGCCGCACGTGGCCCCTCCGCGATAAACTCGGCCCGAATCTAATCAAATCCGTTATGCAACCTATTTCATTTGTCCGTGCTGTTTTAAACATTAAATTAAATACATAATAGAAGTAACTATTCCCTTCTAGAACAGGACCAGTCACACTTGGTCGCGTTTCATGTAATTGTATTAACACAAGTCGTATAATGATTGCTATTTTAGTATCTTTGAGCAGCAGTATAAGTATACAGGATGTTTTCATGGTGATACTAGAAGGACCGGCTGCAAAACAGCTGTGAGGATGGAGCCCGGCGCAGTCTCCTGAACCGGGCTCCATGCGGCGCGGCCAGTTGGCGCGCGGGAGGAGGCGACGCGACGACGGCACGTTTTATTTGTGTGCATCATTTTATAAGTAAGAAAGTAATAAAATTCTTATACAACAGCTGCGCCCGCTCACTGTTATTACAGGACTTGAGAAGGTTTATTTTTAATGTCTTAAGTTTAAAAGGAAAGTACACGTCAACTGTGCCAACAGCATTAGATAATCTCTAAGCGTTGCAGTTTGAGCGTCGTATAGCTTTGGATGAAGAATACACAAGGTATAAAAGCGTGTTGTAGACACAATTTCTTTCTTTCAGCCTTTTCGGGGGGATCAATTACTAAACGCCTCTACCCCAATTTGTCCGTCCGTCAACACTTGCCGCCTCTTGACTCACATAATGTAGGGCGCTCTGCGGGGGCGCGCGTGCCCATCTCGCCGCCTGCCATCGCTCACTACTTATACTTTTCTTTTGTTTCAAACCTATTGTACATACTTATCTTGTGGTCTTCCTACATTGCCTTTCGAAGATCGTTGAAAATAGAGTAGTATTAATTAGACTATGTATGACACATGTCGATTTCTATGCATGTATCTACATATTAGGTTTTACGACGATTATATATTTTATCGATACTTGTCATTGCATCACAAGTTGCATGCACTTCACTAGAGGTGCAACGGCACCGCGCCGCATTGTTTGAAGTCGACCGGGTTGGGCAACCGGCCCGCGCGGCGGCAGCGGCCCTTCAATAATATTGTGGAACAAAACGTGCTCCAGCCGTGTCGAAAGCTTTTGAAAACAAATAAAATGCGATTGGCCTTACAAAGGCGATCAATATATTAAATGCTTTGTTCTCTAAAACGGTGGGAAAAAATAATTTAAAAATGAAGTTAATTTTGGTTTCTATAACGTATAAATGTTATAATCCGTTTTCAGTCCTCGCTAATACTATTTGCTGCAATTAAAACAACATGGACATTTCCTGTGCGAGGTGACGACTGTTACCCCTCACAAGCGTTGTGGCTACGGCAGTTGGTCATATAGTACAGGGGTGGGCACGTCGCGGCGTGCGGTTAATGAAACGAGTTGAAATATTTAGACGACAGAAGAGGATTGTTGTAGTGGCTGAGGTGCCGAAGGGCCACAAGCTCCACAGATAGTCGCTCTTGTCGGCGGCTGATGAGTCATTAGCATATTGTACTTAATCTAGGCGAAGGCGAGCCGCCGACTAATGTTCCTAAATCAATCTACTTCTAGAAGGGAAAATGTTGATACAAATACTGATTACATGTGTATCAGTTAGTTGTATTATTTATTTAGGTTATTATCACAGCTGGTCAATTATATTGTGTGATTTATTGGACCTGTACGACCTGACCTTGGTTCGTGGTAACGCGTTGTCTCGCAATACATTCGGAACTCGCGGTCCGGCTCAAAGCTAAAAAGTATGTATGTTATACTTGTGTACAAGAGCGTGTCGGCTTGCGGTGCGGTGCGGTGCGGTGCGGTGCGGCGCGGCACGGAGGGGGCATTGCGCAAGCCGATGCATTATGTCATCGCATGTAGCCTTTGAATCGAGATATTCGGCTTTCCATGACCCTTTTTGGTTTTTTATACGACCCTGGCCTAATGAGCCTCATGCGTGTTGTCGAGTGGTTTCGGTTGAAGCAGACAACTTGTAGCAACTTGACTTTAAGTGATTGCCTACGACTACGATCAACATTGACTGTAAACGACTTCTGTATTCTGTATACATGGCAAAAAGAAGAAAGATGAATGTAAGAAATGTAAACGAAGGAAAGATATGCGAGATGGAAGTTAATGGTCTTTGAGTTTAGTTTGTGTTGCAGATTACTTTCTTCGCATTATTATCTTCGAAACTTCAGGAGCTTTAGCAAAATATTTTCTATGATTTCCGACATGTCTTACAAACTATATTCTCTTTATAAAAAGCGTCCTAACAAAAGAGAAGGCTATATCTGAAAGGAGCCCTGAGGCGGTTGATTTCGCAAAAGTGCTCTTTAGAACAGGAAATTGCCCAAAAAGCTGTAACCTTGTTACAGAAACTCATAACATTTTCTATTCGACCCGTTATACTTTAGGTTAAGGAAATATAGAGATTAAATTCGTCGTGTGTTTTGAAATCATAGAATTGTTTTATGACGTCGGCAGTATTTGTGTTTGTATATATGGATATGGATGCGCTGTCGTAAGTAATGTGGACCGGCCGTATTGTACGACTTTGCATTCGAGGGTTAATGACTCGCTTCGAGTCTGTTTGCTTGCAACAGAACGAACAGATCATATTACCTGAGCGCGCATTCTCAGTATTTATTAGTTATGTATTGCTATTGGAAAGTGCACAGCCGCCGGTAGCTTTCCAACCGGCCGGACTTCCCGCTGGACGGAGCGCATTAATATCGAAATTATAACGTCCCTAGCGGAAAGAAAATATCTTAATAACGCGTATATAGAAACTAGGGTTGTGCCTAGGGACATAGTCGAGCAGTGTATCGTTCCGCTTGGAACCCTATACCCGGACGTGTGCAGTCCGGCGCGCCGCAATTGATACCGAGGGAAATGTGCGCGGCGCGCTCGCTCGGAACCAATACATAAATACAAACTATGAAAGCGCAGCTTCACCTATAATAGTCAAATGACCAGTTCAAAAGTATTTTAAACTGCATTTTGAATTTTTATGAGTAATATGTAAGATAAGCTTATATTTAATGGTAGTATCAGTTATCAATAATTATTTTTGCTGTATGCAGTGAACTGAGTGATAAATGAGGCGCAGTTCTGCGGACTGAGGTCGCGCGTACCTCGTTGAATTGTAGACAACAGCGGGTGCAGGCCGCCGGGGCGCCCGTTCTGTAATTGAAGTAAGAAGAGTGCAGTATTGAGAGAGAGCCGCTATCGGCCGCAGCGAGCGATTAGATAACGCTCCAGCAACAGCGGCGTCGGCCTCGGCGCAACACATTGCTCATACTATTCTTACATTTCGTACACTGCACTCTTTATGCTTTTGTTTTGGAATTGGTTTACAGTGTAAAGTCTAAATCGATATTTCGACCGACTTATCCGCGGACCTCTTACTTCCTATGTAAGGATATTCAAATCTGTAATTTTTGTCTAGTGAGTAACGCAATAGAATATTATGTCGCCGTTGCATACTGCAGTACGGGCTTCTATGAGATTGTATTGTGCAAAAAATTGTGAAATATCAAATATTTTTGGGATCGGTGTCAAGGATCAAATATTGGTTTCTTTGAGGTCATGTTCAATGGATCAGTCGGTCGATGTGATTGTTTGAAGTGGCAGCGCGTACGTGTGCGATACGCGCGGGCCGCAGCGGAGTGCACCGCGAGATAAGCACGACCTAGGCCCCGTTACTGCACCGCGCACACCGACATCTAGCGGATATTTATTGTAAATACTCGTATAAACTAACGCGTTTTAAGTATTACAGTATACTTCATCAGGTTTTGCATGTTTGATTATCAGACTATGAAGCCTGATTTTTTACTTTTTGTCCTTTATTATGAGTATTTATAAAACTTAAGGTAGAGCGGCGTCAGTCGAATGAGCAGTAGGAATGTTCGTCCGCCGGCCGCGCCTCTATAATTAGCGTTTGCCTTCGAGATGGCGCCTCTGGTCTGCACATAGCCTACGCACAGTTCTTACTATATGTACATATAGATTGAAACTGTAGATACATAGAATGAGATACTTGCAGCGAAATTAAGCTGTGAAAATTGCACGTTTATGATGAGACTGTGTTTTTCAATATGAATAAAGTTAAGAAGGAGTTTATTTATGAATGTGTTATTGCAAAGAGACATATTGCATGTGTGCATGAGCGAGTGCGCAGACAGCGGGCCGGTGCGCGCCGGCCGGAGGGAAAGTGCTTACGTAAGGACAAGGGCCGGCCACCTTGTTTATTGAAGGTAATTTCTTGTCGTTAACATCGTTATGCGAACCGGTAATCTTTGCGCACTCTACGAAATTCATGTTTATTTGAGTGAACAAAGGATAATGTTTTGAAATGAATCATTACACTCTGCGTTAAAATTAATTTCAAATTAATATAAATTAGAACATTGTACCAATGCGCTGTTAATTGCTCTATTACTCATCTCTGGTTATTATTAATTAATTGCTATCACAATATGTGGTAATGCTTTAACCAAACTCTGCTTGTATGAATATTAGATAGTGCGAATGTTAACATGGATGTACGTCACCGCAGCTTCATTTTATAAATCATACGGATTTTAGATGAAACTTTATCCTGTATCTCTGTAGAACGTGTGCACGATGACGTCAATATACTTTTTTAATTTAGCGAAAAGTTTTCTCCTGTGTTCTCCTGTCTCTGGTTTCTTCTGTCCTCTTTCGTCATGTTATATTATTATCCGTATGAAATAGCCGCTAGTGCAAACTAGTCGCATCAGGCGCTCAGTTCCCGTTGTTGCGGTATCGCGGCTAATCCAATAATTAAATGGGGGACGAGTGTCCCGTTCAGCGGGCAAATGCTCGTTAAGACACAATCATGTTACTTCTCACTATTTTACTGCTAATGCGTTAGTCAGAAATAATTACATTAGTCTCTTCGGGATAAGATAGATAGTACATATTCGTTATTTCTTACTATCGTGTTAACATATACAGTTACATAGATTCGGTAAAATCTTGTGTAAAACATTAAATTCATTCTAATGTTGTGTAATGTGGACCGGGATAGCAATCTCTACCTCTCTGTCCTGCATTACGTAGTGACCGCCCCGGTCAGCTCGCACGGCAGGTTCCCAGCGCCGCGCTCCGCTGCGCACGCGCAGGAAACGCGCCTTTTATCGCACTCTTTCTTTTCTTACAGACGACACGATCTTTGTATCGGCGTCTTTCGCAACTTACAGGTTTGACCACACTCCGCAACGTCTCGCTGCTTTTTTGACACGTTTAACTTCTCGTAATCTCTACACGACATTTGAGTCACGTTATCAGGACAGGTTACGTTAAGTTGTTCATATAAAGGGCTCATCGAATGTTATCGAGGCTTCTAATTATGCTTCTATTGTGCTAAATTTTGCTCATAATGCTTCTATGTTGAGAAATTGTATCTCTTGTATGATTAAAACTCCCTCTTCCGCCTCGCTGGCGTGTGACCTTGCTATCACATTCGCCAATAAGCCATCAGTCGCCCCGACCTTGGCACCGATACCGCTCACACCTCGGGTACGGCCGGAGGCTGCGTCTTAGTCACCACATGTAAAAAGCTCTCATGGGTTCAACGGCCATAAATCGTCCTCCGATTCCATACAACCAGCGCTATAGGAAGCGAAGCTTATTTATAGAGCGGGGTGAGGCGCGTGGCGCGCGCGCCGCCCAGTACCGCTCGAACGCCCGTCGCGTACGCACGTTCGCTTCGCGCCGCACCGCGTCAGTGACAGTGATCAAACCGCTACTCTAGATAATCGAATCGGTTGCGGTGCTTGTTCGTGATAAAGAATCGGCTAGCGGTCGATCCGCGCCGAATCGGTCCTCCTTCGCCACGATACACCGAGAGTGCATTACCGAGGGAGAGTTACCGTCGCAACTAGTGCAGTGCCGGTACCGAGATGAGACCCAAAGACGAGACGGACGCGAAGCTCCAGACGGGGACCTTCATACTGTCCGAGAAGATTGACGACACCAAGACTAAGAAAAGCGAGAAGGAAATGAAGAAGGAGATGAAGAGACTCGAGAAGGAGAAGCAGGAGCGAGAGAAGAGGGACAAGAAGGCGCGGGAAAAGGAAAAGGAGCGTGAGAAACAGGCAAAAAAAGGTCAGCTTAGGTTTTAGTGTCGCAGCAGTACGGTATAGCAGGTTAGGAAGCAGCGTCACGGGCCACGGCACTAAACTTGTTGTTATTTAGTGCTCTCACGACTATTGTTGCGCGGTTACGTCATTAGCAGCGCGGCCTTGGCGGCGCATTAGTTATCCGTTTCCCGGCGATTCCGCGGCTATTGGAGCGTTATCGCGCCCGTAGATAACGTCCGCTCATTATATTTTACTTTTCTTTATTGGTCGAGTTAAGTCATCGTCTATATTTGGTCGTAGAATGTGCGAGGAGGTGCGAATCGTATGGGACCGGTTTAAAGCAACTGCATTTGCTGCACTCGCTACTCCGTGCACTTAAGTTTTACTTTATGATAACTACTGACCGCTTATCATCCTGTTTGTGATATTTTGTAAACATATATTATTTTTTGTTTTATCAAGATCGATTAGTACCCTAGTTCCTATAGCGGTACCGTGCATTCTAACCCATTAAATATAATGCATTTCGATGCATGAAGAGCTTCGGCTCTTCACATTCAAAGTAATTATTTGATTTAAAACGAGTCCACGTTAAAGCAATCGATCTAGTTTAGTTGTGGTAATTTATTTGGATTTCATGTCGCGTTCGCGTTTGCACGGTGTGTCATTCACCTGAACTCTTCTCTTAAATTAAATTCGTTAAATGTGAAATATTACGAGTATACTGGTCGCGTTGTTTTTCTGGCACCGAACATTCGTATCTTCCACGAAGTCGTTGACATCAGTTTATTTCATTTCAAAATGTTATTTATCTTTTGCGTTTATTTTCCTCTTTGTCTCTGTGTCTGAGTAATATTTTTACCTACATTATGCTTCAATGTACGTTTTAATTCTCATATTGGATATTAATCGAGCCCTTAATCATTACCTATACAGTTTCTGTCGCTATACATTAGGGGTTGTTGGTGTCGTCGCTGCTATTTTCCATTGTAATTTTCGCCTCGGATATTTTGTTAGCACGTATAACAGATGAAGGCGCACCGCCTTCCTTTTAGTAATTCCCCTCAGGCGTGCTTGGCTCGTCGCGTTATTCACAGCGGCGTCCTGGCGTCCCGCGGCCGGGAGGGTCGCGCGTGCCTCGTGCCAGCTGACAGCCCCGCGCCTGCGTTTTTGTTTATTTAACGATAGGGTTGTCATCGCACATATGTGCTGCGCTGGTTTTTCTTACTATTGGTAAGTTCTCTTCCGCGAATAAGCATAAGTTAAAATTAAATCTATGACTGTTTTGTTGCTTTTCAAAATAGCAGACTTCAATGTGAGGGAGGGAGTGAAGAAGGGGAGCAGAGGGTTGCCAGTCGTGAGCTATAATTTGTCCGCGCCGTGTCGGAGTCTTAGCTCCGAGTTGGTCCGCAGAGCAACAATGTAATCCGCAGCACGAATGCCTAGTCATGATCGCGACTCGTGCGCGCTGCGACCTGCCCTCTCTGCACCCTACTGACTGGTCACTGCGGACTAGTTAAGCTCTCCGACTTTTATTTTCAGTTGTAGAAATTAAAAGTACTAAGGTGCAAGTGAACGATGTAAAAATCAATAGATATGTTATGTCACCAATGGAATCTCACTATAATTACTTTTAATTAATTTCAAGTTAGACGTCATTAGGGACCTCCCAGGGTTAATGTGTGACATTAGTTGAGGTTACAGTACGATACGTATCCATCGTTAACACTCCGCGTCGTTAAAAAGCAATCGCTCCAATGATATTTAATAAATTTCTTTCTGTCGGATTGGTTATATTTTAATTCCAATGTCATCGCTTACTCATGCGTTTGTAATTCGATTTGTCAATAAATTGCTTTGTTAAATGAATAAAACAATGCGAATGATCAGTGATTTTGCAACGCGTGTAATAGATACAACGGCCGCATGCACTATCATTACAATTGAGCTTATGTCAGGTGCAAGAGTGCGACGTGCGAGATGTCGATAGTTGTGCAGTGTTTTGCAGTGGGAGCAGCCCTAATGTCGTGCAACCGACGGCCGAGTAGCATCCAATTCGTAATCGGCTTTGCTTCATTCGCCCTCGGCGCTCTACTTCCGACAATCTCACTACATCCAATGCTGCAAGTAATCCATACAATGCCGGCGGCAATTGCCTACCTTTAGTACATTTTAAATTGAAATATAAATTCATTACAGTTTGTTTTCAATTGCATTGACAGTCGGTCACTTCACTTAGTTTCGCTCACAGTTAACAGCTAGGGCTGCCCTCTACTGCTCTGCGTTACGCTACAGAGGGTGAGATAATGTCCCGTAATTAGTGGACAGGAAGACGTTGCACGGTCTGAAGAGTCGTCGTATTTAGTAACTCTCTATAGCTTTTGTACCAGGTTCTGGTGTACAGTTACCATTGCCTCGTCGTATCCTTGTCCCTGCCCTCGGCAAGGCTCGGCGCAGCAATCGATTAGGTACAGAGAGCGTGTCCGCTGCAATTATTGACTAAGCCGGTGCTTTCACCTCCGCGTGCCACTTGACGCCTATTATTACATTCACATTGATCGAAATTAATTATTCTCGCAACGAGAAAGTGCTCTATTTACGGTTGTTTTTATTTGCTAGCCTGCAATTCGTTTTTCCTTCGACTGACCTCGTTGATACAAGAGGAGATGTTTTTCTGGTCACTGCCAACTTTCCCCCGCGGATCTAAAGAAATTATTTCACTATAGAATATTATTTGTCTTACTTGATTGCATTTTTGGAATATTATGGTATTGGTGAAATGTTTTAAAGATATCATGGCTCCGATAGAAAATATTTACATTATTAATAGGTGACGCAACGTGACTGTACGACTCACGCCGACGCAGTAATTTTAGAACATTCTAGTTAATTCCCTTTCGCCGAATTTATTCCCCGTTTTGTACGTACGCTGGGCGGCGGGCGGCGGGCGCGCGGCGCGCTGGGCAGGCGCAGGCGGGGCGCGGCCGAGCTTCCGCGTTGCTACGTGCGTGCGCCGACCTCATTCTCTTCACTATAATAAAACAACACTTGCGCCAAATTCATACCGCCTTTGTTACCATTATAGTACGGAAAACTAACATTTATATGGTTTATTGCTCTTTATTCGCTGATGTTCACAAAACTTCTCATTGTTCATGATGTAATTGTATTCATATCACTATTTGGGATAAGATATACAAATTCAGTATCCGCTTTTCGTTGTGATTTAGTTTACATTAATTAGATATATGGGAGAATTTACATTACCTTCTCGTGTACAACTTTAACATGATAGAGTCATTGCAATTATAGGAATAAAGTGTAGTAGCTAGCAGTGGCACACGTCAAGGTTCGGTACATTGCAGAGATGTTTACAAACACAATTACAGTGTGTAGTGTTCCGTTTTGGCGTCCGAGGGAGAAGGTGCTCGCGTGTCTGCGCGCGCTGCAACACGCTGCGACACGCAACACGCTGCATTGAAGCGCCAAGAGTCAATAACGATTTAATACCTACCGCATTACATGTTTACTGATCGTGCGATGGATTATTACCGTGAACCATATCCTAGAGTAAGCCAAGAAATGAGATCTCTTCTCCAAAAATACTACTCACATTTTTGTGTAAAAAGCAATAGAATGGCGGGGAAGACACGCATCAGCTTGAATAGGAGACGGGTGACGCCGCAGCGACCTCACAGTTTATAAACATTCTCCTACGCTGCTCTTGTAATTGCGAATAACAATGGAAATATTATTCTTATAGGAAAGTAATTATATTCATTATCGAGAATCTAATCCGATGGGTTTGGATTTTGTCCAATTTTCCCTTCGTACAGAACTCTCAGTGATGTTTGTAAGGATATTTGTGCAATGTAAAGTCACAGCAAGAGTTCGTTGGCAGTTGAACTTTGTTCTAATTGACGACATAGGGCTTCAGCGGCGAGGCGGCGGCTCGCAGCGGGGCAAGGTCACTCGCCGCACCTCATACTGAAATATAGACCACATATTTTATTTGTTGTAAGACATAGATTACTAAATACAATGCAATACTCATGTTTAGTAGAAAGTTTATCACAGAAATACCATATTAGGGAATGGTAAGGTAGGAGTTTCAATATTTGGAGGCTTGACTTTACTGAACCGACGTAAATGGCGGTTGTTTTTTTAATTAGTATCTTGACATTTCCGATGTTGTGTTAAACCTGACAGAAATGGGCCGCGTGATGTCACGAGTGCGCTGATGTCACCAGGGCTACGGCGAGGAACGCGGAGATTCTGAAGCGGTCCGTTTTTATTAACTCTGGCAGTACGCTCCAGTGATTCTTATAGTTAGTGTTTTATTCTTAAATTATAGTTTGTACGGAAACAACTTTGTATGTAATCTTCATCATTCTAGGATACAAAAAATAAATCTTAATTTTTTTGTGTTTGTAAATCGGATTACGGCGGTCGCTGCGCCAGCGGAGTAACTAAGAGTCTAGTAAAAATTCGCTGCACTCAAATTGTCTGACTGGAGTGGTGTAATACCTTAGAGAAGACGGGCCTCAAGTATGAAGTTTTTTTTTTTATGAGAATAAAATATTTGCATGAAATAATGATGGTACGCTGTTCCAAGTTAACTGATGGTTTCTCTGACGTGTTAATAAACATGTTTTAAATGTTCTCACGGCATTATAAGACGGAAGCCGAGTTGTACAAACTTTTGATACGCGCCGCATAAACAAATTCATTTGTTGTGGGAAGTAATGTCAGCAATTACAAGCACAACAGGTGTAAAATTTGAAATATAAATGTACCAAAAATTAAAAAAATTGCACATTCTTGTACAATCACGCAGAAATTAAAAACAAATAAATATAGAAACTATTCGCTATGGAGAGGTTTCTAGACGGAGGCCAAGGCCCACTTCGGGTCATAGTGTCACCCTAGTTAGTTAGTAAATACTAGGTACTAATTTAAATTGGATCAAATCAACTAATGAGATTTACACACGTTTGAATAGTACAATAGTGTACCGCTGAGTGCCGTTAGTATTGCGAGATGACAATAGGCCGCCGATGTATTGTACGCACGGAGTATGATAATGCGCCGGCTAATTGCTGGCCCCGTAGGCGCCACCGCCGCGGCTCAATGACCACAACACCGCCATTCAACTATCAACTTTATATACTAATAAAAAGATTACATTTCCAATGACAGTCACATGCGAGGAGGCCACATCGACGAATCGGTTGCCCAGTTTATCATCAAATAGTAATATTGATATTGCATTGATGAAGTTTGCGGGTCGCACTGCATCTGGACATGTTGTTTTGAAGATAATTTGCGGGTATTTCACTACCTCCGTGACATAACAACTATCAAATGCGAATGGATAAGCCATATTTACCATATTAATATTGACAATTATAAGAATCCATTAAAATGCACGCGCGGGTTTGATGACTATGACAAACTTGTTGTTCCCGTCCTGTCGTTAGTTCATTGTTGAAGCTGGTTAGTGTGTAAGATGTGAAGGCGAGCAGTGCGGCTGCTGACCGGACGCGAAGCTATTAGCAGCTCCCCTTCCCCCGCGTCCCTCGCACCCTGCCTCTCCTGCAATGCACTGCACTGTATTGTAAACAATCTCTCACTAACGCTTGGCTGTTTCATAACATATTTAGCAGTGTTTAGCTGCTATATTTAATTGTTAAACAAAAAAACCCCGCACATAACCGGTTGGCACGAAACCACATTATCTCGTTAATTTAATATAATAAGATTGTTTGTGTCGTTTTCCTCGAGCGACGATGACATCAGCGCGGTTTAACTGCGACCTCGTCGACATTGCGCCCGACTAAACTCTCCGCAGCGAGTGGACGCCGCGCGGGTCCTAGCTATCATTTGCATAATCAGAAGGTAAAATGACGCGATTCGTATATACAAGCGATACAATGTAGCGCGCATCACCTACACATGTCAATAAACACATTCTTACATTAACCGGCACTGCCTTATCAATAGCTTACTTGAAATCATTTAAAAATACAAGTACTTGAGTAACAACTACTTATATTAGCGGAGGTTACGTAATGGTGACTTGTGAATTAAATTTACGAAGAATTCTAATAATAAGCCATCGTGTAGCAGCTTTATGAATTAGTTGAGGAGTAAGACAGTGAGTTAGTGGTAGGTAGCGTTGTGTGTGTTCCACGTCCGGGTGTTGCATGCGGTGGATCAAAGTGTCGCGTGTTATCTCGTCCGCGGCAATGATAGCGCGCATGGAATGTATCACGATAATACTCTCTCACCGTCACCTTTCGCAATGTTACCTTATTGTAATACTATACACTATAGCTAGCGTTTCGTAGTTATTTGTTTAAAATTAGTAAATTAGTTGCATTCAATTAAAACTTAGTAGAGAAAGTTAATTGTTTTATCAGATAAAACGTTGTACCCCTTCTTCACTCGGACCCTTCAGCTGAATGTATTTTGATATCACAGGATATATCTTTCAATGACCTTTCATTACGTAATCTTTAAGCTATTTTGGTGAAGCCCACGTCAAGTTAGGGCGCTTCTATACTTAGCCCTGCGGTCACAGGTCACCGCCGCCGCCGCGCCGCCGCGTCGCCCCAGCTGTTCCTCCGCCCTAATGGATACCTATATTTATATCAAGATTAGTAAAAACATTTAAATAAATCTATTTGTAGGCGATTTTGGTCCTTTTGCATCGGTATTAAAAGTTAATTTAGCTAAACGAATCATCATGTTTACCAGGGTTCGGTTTTTATGAGCGGCTCGAGTTGTAAAACGCGCAATTAAACGCGTCATGTTAAGTCTTTATGCCGGTCTTTATATCGTTGCTAATGGGTCGAAGGTGAGACGAGAAGGTTTACTGACCTAATTGGACCTGCTCTTGTTGCCATGCCGACGACATACACACATACGGAGGCGGGGAACATATTGCGTACCATTTCTTCTCCCCGTAATTGCCTCAGCTAGTACCTGTTATGAGCCTAAGCCACATTTGTTATTTCTTGTCGTTTTCGACTGTGACTATGTAGCCGGTGTAGCGGCGACTGATAACATCCGACATCCAAGTGTCATTCATTGATTGCGGCACGCGGTACGTGTGTACCCCGCGCGACACAGAGACGCAAGCACAGCCCTCGCCACTGCTGCAACATATCTGACATGCTTCATATGCATATGGTGATCATCTGTTTACATGAACAGCGAGGCGACGGCGACACACATTGTCCTATTTTGGTAGGAATGGCTATGAGTTAATACTAGGACAACATGTATGCAGCAACAATATTGTGGCAACTCAAATTGTATTGTTAAACCGTTTACCAATAAACAATACCAATTATACACTTTTTTCTGTTATATGTTATGTTGGTTATCTTCTAAACAATATAGTTCACCTGCATATAAATCCAAAGTAAATAAAAAGTAAAGTAGGAACGTCATAATTAAGTAGCGTGCAGTGCGCGACTTGCGCCGGCGACTGTACATTGTCTGGGAGCGGCGGCAACACATTGCGAAACAGTTTATCGGCTCGCAGCTCGCGTCGCCTCAGACCGCCCCGTCGCTGTTTATACTTTTTGTTTGTTGCTTCTTCATTCACTTGTCTGACAAAGAAAACTTTAGTTTGCCGGTTAGTTGGGTAACATGTTTTCTTTTAACTTCCCTGCTGCTGTGTTGGTTCACAATTGAGCCACCAAGTGACACCGGGTAAATGGTTTAGGTACGAGTATAATGGAGAAATGTACCGCTACTAACGCATGCGGGTTGAATGAATCCGATAACAAATAAATACACGTCGATGTAATTGTTAAATAACTCGGGGTCGTCTACATCCAGTTTATATCTCTTTATTCACACTTAAACAGAAATTATGTAAGGTCGAGAATATTTGTCGTGAGAATTTAGAAATGTGATAAGTGAAAAGCAATCTATCTAGTTATAATCGCTGGGAGCGGAAGAACACTTTTATATCATACTTGTAATTGTTAATTACTTGTGTTGGTCAATTAGTTACTTCCGAATAAGTACAAGTTTTATATCTCTCGTTACACAAAACGTTTTGAAGGCACTATGGTGCCATCTTAAGCGCCACGTACTATGATACGTGGCAGTTGAAGCACAGCTCTTGTAGTGCTCACGGTAACGCCAGCTGTCAACTGTATCCCTGTCTTTATATCTGTAGTACCGTCTAAGCAGTGAGCGGCACTCGGGCGGTAACCCCCGGGGCTGCGAGCGTGTTTGTGGCACGTCACGTGTTGCTCGTCCCGCACACCGTGTCACGTGCCGCGTGACGCGGGCTGAGATTAGTATGCTCGCCCTCTCGAGGAGACAGGGAGGAGGATGCCGACACATGTGAAACATTTTAAGAGGTGTGTGACCTCGCCACATGTCGGATTTTACTGAATAATTGATAAGGACTGCTATTGGAGGTCGTACGTTACTCTTTGTTCCAAGAATATGAAGAGTTTCGATTGGCGTTGGCGTGTACTGTTTGTTGAAATATACATTTTACGCTTTTCTTGTTCAAGTGTTTTCTTTTACTTAAAGTTTACAAGTTATTAACGTATTGCATTTTGTTACAGGTAAACATCTCTCCGACTTGTCCTGAACGCATACTTGCTCCCCCATCGGTAATACATACACATTATACACTCGTACCGCGCCTAGTATCGGTTGCATTCACCACAATCTAAAAGCTATTCATACAATTTGTAACGCAAAGAAGACATTAAGTTAAATTTAATTATATTAATCATCATGTTATATTTGAGTCAATTAATTTAATTATAAATGCAATTAATTATATATTGAGTTTGAATGAGACGACGTCACAGTGCGCGCGCGCCGCGCGAGTGCGTGTCGCTGCCAACTTGCGGAACTTGCGCCGGTTGTTTGTAAACATATAACATTGTGATCCTCACTTCAAACTTTAAGCTGACAAATACAGCAATATACTCTTTATTGTATAAGTTAGCGCAGTCCGCGAGTTAATGTATTTTAACGGATATGTCGGTGCCTAATGTGCGACGGAAGCGTTCCTATAGCGGCGCACTTCCGCTTTGCCTCGCGCGTACGAATGCCCGCCGCGCCTGGCACGCGCCTACTAGGCGACTGACTGGGCAGCTTATGAAAAACAGGTAGTCATGGTAGTAATGCTTCTACCACAACTGTTCATGCAAAGAAGCCCACATTACTGATAATTTTAAAATGTTGACGTTCGAGAATGAAAGGGGCTAGAGAAGTATGCCAGGACTCTGCCAATTATTATAACCTACTTCCGATAGAAGGAGGTGTTAGTCTTAGACGCCTCTCGGTGACGGGCAAGAGTTGTTGGTTTATGTAGTAGGTACACATAATGTTGTATGTGGATAACGCGGTGGATGACGCCACGTGTCTCCGGCGCGGCATTGAGCGCTCCCTCCCTTCCTGCGGCCTCAGCTGTGCGACATCGCTCCTGATTGAAACAGGACGTGTCTCGAGCACACGACACGGAAGTGGGAGAGGAATCTGACAGCTTAATATTTCCACTTGTAGTTACGTGTGACATTGACGACACGATGCATTTCTGTTGTATCAATCCGCACCCGGAACTAAATCATACTTTAATTTTTTTATGAATTAAAAAAAAATTAAGTCTGTAAATCGGAGCAAGACATAGTGATATTCATTGAACTAAATTATTCTCGAGTCAGTTTATTCAATTTGTATCGTTTAGGTTTGTATAAACAGTATTCCGGGTGCTGTTTACATGAGGATCCATTCATAGTTTTTGGGGCGCAGTAAATTCCTCTGGCGGGAGTGAACGCTCTGCGGGCGAGCGCGCGCCGCTATTCCTGTGCCGTTATTTTTACCAAATTCCGAGGCGCGGAATGCTATATGTGCTGCGTCTCGCAGAGGTGCACGTCCTCCCCCCACTCCTGTCGCTATGTCCAAGCTATAGAAATTAATTTAGAAATAGTTCACCTCTGCACTTTGATGCTTTCATATGAGTCCGTTGATAATGAGATTGGACAATTGATAATGAGATTGGAAAAAATAATTCAATCTCATTTTCACTCATTAGCACCAAAACATAAGCAGTGAATACAACATTCCACATTGTTTGAAAACTAATTGACAATTAAACGAAATGCATAAAAATACTCCGCGGAAAATTGGTCAATTGATGACAATAGCCATTTAGGTGATGTCAACAATGCGAGTGAACGTGACGCAAGCGAAGTGAAGGTGAACTTCATTCATACATTATTCCTGTTTGCTCTCTGCCCTGAACACTGCATGTATGTAGTTTGTAGCCTTCCTCATGATAATATCACAAATTATGTTCACGAATTACGTTGCCCAAAGTATATTGTATTATTGTAGTGTATTATCTTGTACGCGGTTAAAAAATGTTACTGCTTGATATACTTATCGTGCAGTAAAAATTCACACGTCAGATTACGATTTCTTAATAAGATTATATTTAGAGTGGCACATTCCTTAGTACATCACAAAGTATCGCATCGAGATATAAATATAACGTCGGTGTAATATCCTCGCATCACCACGTCTAGTCGCCGCCGCGCCGGAGTCTATTTTGGGAGCGTATCCGAGACTCGGGCGATGTGAACGCGACAATTAGCTGCCCTAAACTACCGCACGGTCTTCAACACAAACAGGGATGTTACTGAACAATGTCGATACTATTCTGTTTTATTTACCATCCTTGAAAGCATTGCGTAAATCTTGGATTTTCTTTATCATATCACATTAATTGACACTTTGAACTAAGTTGAGATGTAAATAACCTCCTTCTGTTGGAAGTCGGTTAAAAATATTTTCTGTATGTCTTATCAAAAATGTTGACATAAAAGTCGATATGTTGCTTTGTGCAGTGGTCAGCTCTAGGCCTAATACTTTTAAGTGTCCGCGCTAATCGACCTCTTGCCGGCTCTCCCCTCGCTTTGAACCTTTTCAATTCCACTGCACTCAGTCCGCTCGTCGCGTTCCGTTACACATCACTCCAAATTGTTGTTGTAACAATCGTTCGCTTCACCAATTTCTATTTTATACAGTTTAGAATTAACTAACTCTGATACTCGTAGTTCTTTTGCTAAAACACTTAGAAAACCTTACAAAAGAAACTTTAGTTTCTGTTGAGAATATGCAAAACTAAGTCGAGCACGTCCTGTGCCTTGTGCCCTGTGCCCTGCTACAGTTCTATTGTAAAATACTATCAGTGTGTTCTCTAAGTAAAATTGTTGCAAACGTAAATTGTTATCAACAAACACTGTTATCAGTTTCCTGCTATGCAATTACTATTTCTTTCAATCTCGATTAATTCAAGTCTTTCTAAAAAGGCAACACGAGTCACGCAACGTTTGCTAATCGAGTGCGGAAATTGAACACCTCGCCCCCTCCCTGCACCGCACGCGTTACGTAAATTGTCGGCCCCGGCCCGGCGGCGTGCGGCGTGCGGCGTGCGGTGTGCGGTGCGCCACCGGGTCAATTGACCCGCTTACGTAACCCGTGTCACTGGCGCCACCACACCAACATACTGCTTCAATATTTGAACACGCTAATGTATCCTCTATCTGTATGGAAACTGGAGCCATTACCGCTCCAACACTTAGTTGGTACTGGTAGAGTCGTTGTGCGGGGCGGTGTACTCAGTACTGGGCCGCTGGAAATGAACCATTTCGCATTTTGTAGGCGCGCGTTAAACCTCGTTCGCACTCGTTACCGGGTTTCCTTCAAATGTCACAATCACGAGGGGACCACCACTTAGCCAGTTAACGTTGTAACAAAAAGGATTTTTTATTTGTTTTGAATGCCACAATGAAGAACAAAGTTGCGAACAACTTTTAAGGCTGTAGTCATGAATCGGACGCTTTATGCTTCTCCTTTAGAAACAAACGACCATAGCTGTCCGTCGACGCTTTCATGTTCTATTTGAGTTGATGCCGCGCAGACGCAGACGCAGAACGCTGACGCAACTTCGATGTGTTGATGTTAAGATCGGCGCACGGACGGCCGCGAACCATTCACAATGATTGTTTGATACAAAACATCCAGTGGTGGCCCCGCGCCGCGCCGCCGCCGCGCCGCATGGACGACGTACTCATTGTGCGCACGGAGCGCGCGCCGCCTCCGTCCTCAGGATGCAGCCACGCACAGAACAGTTTACAAACAGTCAGGTACACAATGGCCACCAACACTCGCAACGCAACAACAACCAGAACAAGTTTATATTAATTTCACGATATGCGAATGTTTGCAGAAACATCGTTAACTTTAAATTGACATAACAACGAACGAATAATTTCCACATTTCTAAAATATACAGAGTATTTTACATCGCCCAATTTAGTCTTGCTTAGCATTGTAGTTTACACACGAGAGGGCGCTGTACTATATGACGTGACTATTGACCGGGTGCATGTCCACGTCAGTCAGCAGTTGCACGCGCGTGTCGGCGCTGCAGCAGGGGCACCGGCACCGCGACCCTAACACTCGCATAGCGACATTATACGAGTAGCTAATGACACTTCAACTCGACTGCCGCTTATGCAACAGCTTATACAACCAGCGGCCGGCGGGTTATTGTCCTACGAATCGATACCCATAGTAATCGAATGACACATTGTTTTACTGCCACGGTTATATTTGGGTTTGATTGCTATGACTAACTAGTAAGAGGAAGGTAAGACTCACGGATTAAGTCATGCTGAAGTTTAACATCGATTCAACCTCACGCATAGTGTAATATGCAGTCAATTTTCTATTGTCTTACGATAATATAAGTTCTCTGCAAGTTTCTAACAATACGTTTTGTAAATTAACAATAATTAAGTTAATTTGCACGAAAATGGGGCCCCAATAAGTTTTTATCAAACTAAACGCATCGAGGAAAAAACCTGTGAATGAGACGGTTGACGAGCGATTGTTTTAATTTAGTTGTGAAGCCGTCGCACTCCGCTCAGACACTTTGTATGCAGGCGCCGCTGTTGTTTATTACCATTGGAAAATATCAGCAATTTCACACGTACCATCGTTACATACAAGTCGAAACAACATTGAAGCTTATGATGAAATTCTCCTTTCTTATAGGTTTGAGCATGTCTACAGTTTCTCTCATGTCTTTGATTATGTGTGCTTAAGTTGGAAAACATGTTTAAGCCACTTTACCTATACTAAAATCTGGTAGTACAATCTTCGTCACTCGATATATGTACAGTGTCCAGGTGTGTTGAGGTGAGGCGCATCGCTGACTGTACGATCATCAGGTGTCACGTTGCGCAGCGCGTGCTCATAATTATACAATTTGTTAGAATTCATTTAAATTAAAGTGATGACACATATTTTAGCTTTTAAAATATGACTGTGACCTATCCGCGGTTCATGTCATATTTATTATCTCTCTGAAGGTGAGACGTAAATACTTTTTTACAAAAACCCTCGTTTCACTACTTGTTATTTTCCTTGTTTGCTAATTTATTCCGGTTTCAAGTGAATGTAATTATTTACCGATGTATTTGCGGTTCATTTTGATAATTTCAATTGCTAATATGCTAGTAGCGCTCGTAGTGTTTCAGTTTGTATGTGTGGTGTTACTTAAGCTGTCATAATCCACTTTCTACTGATTGTATACCTGCGCGCCGGGGGGGGGGGCAGCGGTGAAGTCCTCGCGCGCGCTTCACCTATACAATATTTATTAGGTCAACCTCACGCTATGTTATACTTACATATTATCTGTTGTATTGTAATCCTTTACGTTTCTATAACAATAATAATTTTGTTTCTATATTGATTATTTTTATATGAATAATAGATGAAAATCTTGCGGAAACTGAGCGTAGTAATTGAGAATGTTCGTGCTGTTTCTCATGACAAAAATATATATTAATGTTTGTAAGTAACGTTGTTGATACAGTTGTACACTGTTGTGTGCGCTGTCACTGATGTACTGTGATAAGGGGACGATGATAACACTCCCCCTCCCCCCCGCGCGCTACTCTTCACAGCGTGCTGTTGGCGCGATGACGCGGCCGGCTGGACAATCTCACCGTTTATTTCTGTGTAGTTACATATCTATCGAAATTACATATTTAAACATACACACTATACAATCTAAGCGCTACGACTTTAACACGTTCCATGCCACCTTGATTTGTATGAAAGTGAATTCACGTGGGCGAGTAGCTAGCATTGAACGTGTTAAATATGAAGCAGATGATTAATGATGGACATCGGCCAAAAGCAATCATTGAATCCCTATGTGTCTTGAAACAGAAAGATTTGTAACATCTGTTGTTATCAAAGCTGTTTGAATTAATATTTTTTGACAATCGTGATAGTTTCCTATTGAAAAAAACACGCGTTTAATTTAAATGTCCTAACACCTGTTATACCAACTATATCGTATTAACATCTGCTTTGACTTTATTTTACAACGTAACCATTAATTTGTTACGTATTTAATTTCTCGCTTTCAATTTTCATCTAAATTGCAAAAAATAACTTGATTAAGAGAATTCAGTAATTATTGGTGCTGAAGATAAAACGTTAAGACAGGTTATTGTCGTACATTTGCAGTGAAAGTGCAAACTGTTTAATTAAGTCCATTTTTTTGGTCAAAATATTTACTCTCCGCGTTCCGAAATGGGATCATTGATACGAGATGAAAGAAATCAGAAAGTTATAAATTTATATTTAGCGAATTGAACAATTATTTTACAACACAACTACACTTACGATTACCACAACAAGAATATTTTTTTACGATTTAACAAATCCATACATGCCGTAATGTATTGCTTCAGTTTGTAAGGTCAACTATAGTCAATTGATAATAATTGAGTCATTTATTATGTGACTACAATGTCATGACATTCGTAGAGAGTTAACATTTGCTATAACACGTACACAAAGTACACAAAATTTAATTCACAGAAAAAATAAACTAATTTAGTTTAATTAGGTGAAACTATGGGCGCAGCTTTTCCCTGTCTTTACGTAATGCAATAGGAAATAAGGCGGCGTGCACAAAGCTTGCAGTGTTGCAAGTATTGTAATTGTCAATTAGCCTACATTGTGGGGAGCGGCGCCGCGTGACGTCACGCGCGGGGCGCTACCTTGTCTGCACTCATTATGTGGAATGGCCCCAATACATTAATGCATCACTTACTGAGCAATTGTTTAATACGTGAGCCCGAATACCGATGTTGAGATACAGGACAGTCTTTCAGTCTCCCGAACCTTGTCTCCTCTCTCACGATGTATGTCCAAATGAGATGACATTAGTGATATTGCAATTAAAGCAATCATTGCATGCGCTGTAACGTGTCGGCGCGACCTCGTGCTGTCGATGTTATCACTCAATGATACGAGACAATGTTGACGATGCGTCCCTCACCAACACAATAGTGTGTCCTGTCCGCGCCCCAGCCTAGCGCCGGCGCAGCCTCGTTGTTCTACAAACAGGACAAGTATTGTATGTTGTGTAATTCAACTATTCCCTTGTTAGATAAAGTGCATTTGACGCAAATATAATTTCAATAGTCCAACTAGAAATTAATTATAATGCACCGTAATGATGTAGTTATTAATTAGTATTGTTAAATAATGCTTCAGTTTACTTGTAGATATAGATTCGTTGATGTCTAACATTGTTAGATATTTCATTGAATTTAATGTCCCATTTGTGTTATCTAAATTGATACAAAGCAAATAATTGTATAACCAAGTTATTTCAAGTAAACTATTAATAAATGATCGTGTGAATCTTTATCCTTACATAGTATAAAACAATAACGTTTTTTTATGTTTGTCCCTATATATGCTTGAATCTTTAAAACTACGCAACGGATTTTGATATGGTTTTTTTAATAGATAAAGTGATTCAAAAGGAAGGTTTAAGGTTTGCATGTGTAATACATTCACAATATAGTAGAGTTACACTGATTATTTAGAGGTTTTTAATATGATGTCGTAAATTAACACATTTTTAGTGCTTACATTGTAAAAGCTGCAGTATTTAGCATCAGCACTATACCGATTTGCACCCGTGCGAAGCCGGGGCAGGTCGCTAGTCAAATACTATCCTCTTAATTTATATTAGTGTATACAATACACA
>QDHC01002475.1:53575-90989 GCA_013186455.1 Papilio dardanus tibullus | reverse complement strand
ACATTTTTGTAATCTCTTAATAAATTAACATGAAATTAAGAAATATATACCATACTATCGGCCTACTTCATTAGGCAACTTCTTTTATTACCCAACACTATAAAGAGACAATTTATAGTGACACGATCGACCGACAACACCATGCCGTCTCGTGCTTGCGAATCGGCACAGATAAATCCAAATGAGATGCTTCATTGATTGAAAATTGCTTTCTAATGCGTAACTAATAGGGTTCAATTTCTGATGTATTGGTAATAAAAGATTGGATACCGTTAGACGCTCACCTGCGAAGCCTGCGTCTGCGCTTCTCTAGTTATGCTAATCGCTGAATGCGGCCAACTCTTGTGGTGAGTAATTTAGATACAGTTCCGCTATAAAGTACTTAACAACACAAACCCGATAAATTAACCCGTGTTTATTTTACAAATTAAATAAAAATAACCAACTTTTAATGCTTTAACAAATAAAAAAAAGACAAATTGTACTTTATTTTTGGTGATGGTATAAATTCATTTTGAATAAAGCAGTTCTTATCTAAGAACAAATGGGAATTCAATGGTAAATACTAAATAATGAATCCACATTGTTAATTAAATCGAGATTAATATTTTTTTCTTATTTAATTTACTTAAGTGTTCCATGATAATGTCAATCCAGTTTACAAAAACACAGGTTAGGTACCTGTTCAAATTGAACAAAACGCCGTAGCTGCTTTACAACCGTTGAGATAATATTAAAACATTCACACGTTTTCTTGACCGTCTATTAATGAATTTAGAATGTATCATTAGAATATTGTGGGCGTTGTTTTATCCGTATACAACTTGATTTATTTTTATATCGATATATGTTTGTGTGAACGACTGTACTGTGGGTGGATTGTAAACTTTAACGGAAATCTATTCATTGTACATCGACAACGATTCTAATGTTTCGGATACAGGGTTAACTATTCACATATCGAGTCGTTTTCTTGAATTTGTTAATCGATTTCATGTAAATCGTAATTTTTACATACTAATCAAGTTTGTGTTATATTTACCAGGTTAATAGTCTTTAATTCAAGCCTAGAACTCCATTTCAGTCTCCGTTCCATTGTCTTTGACAGAACAGATGCTACAATAGCATGCCTGGCTTGAGCGCAGTTCCTATAATTAACAGTACAGTGTCAGTATTTATGCTCTGCTATTATTGTTATGTCCACAACATGTCATTTCTATTATTGTAGTTCCTGGAGTTCACAATTAAGTATTTGTTTTCACATCTCCTATGATTGTAGACCGACGAACCTATTTGAACGATGCTGATGTTGTATCACGTTTATCCCTTACATACTAATAATTAGCGGTTGTTATTTTGTTTATAGTCAATAATCTTAAGGAATAAACTCATATGAGTGAGATGATCATAAAAAAAGAGAAAGTCAATTCTAAAGTAAAGGACTTTAATAAGGACAGATCGACTTACCGTTTTCATCATTTTTATTAACTCTTTTATACTAACAAAATTAAATGAAAGTAAGTATGTTTCCTTGTTATTCTTTATATCCTGTTCTTGAAAATAAAATAACATTTCCAATAACCGTCGAATCTCGATTTATCCAAATACCATTATCCATCCACGTTCATTCTTCGCTTTCTGCTCGTAATTCGATTATCAATGTCATTCATTAAAATTACACAATACCAATTATTGTCTACACTTTATTTTTATTCTCCTTGGAGACGAAGAAGTGTGTTTACACCATTATCTTTGTTTGAATCTTACATTGCATTAATAGAGAGGTTAATTATCAATTGTCTGATGTATTGTGAGGACATTACCACCTGTTCAATCTCAGTAATGTTTAATTATTAGTATTCTTTGTTGATGCAACGATATATTACGAAGAAGCTATTAGAAAGATATAAGTTCTTGTTTACAACTGAGCTTCATAACAGTGGGTGGGTTCACTTTTTGCTCTCTACGATTGTGGTGAGAATGCTCGTTATTAATACCTTGTAGAAACGGTTTTAGACTTTGTAATGTACGATTGAGTATCACGTGTCTAACTGTATAGTTTTTATAATCCGGTAAAGGAAACAGCTGTTTGATCACTATTAAGATATGAACAGAATCTACAACTTCCTGGTATTCAATTGTTATTTACATGACAGAACTAAGGTATGTTATTCCAATCTGTTCTTCACAAGATTTAAAAGAAAAACTAATAATTATTTCATCTACCCGTAGCGCTGATAACTCTTCGACAGTATCGCCTGTATCATTAAGAAAAGTAATTCTATCAGACATTTGTAAGTTTGTTGCAAATGCATTGAACAGGATACGTAAGTCTTGCTTCAGCGACTAGGCCGGTAGTCCTCAATCACCGCGTCTGCGCTGACACCGCATGAAGACGGCCACCCAACGGCATTAACAGTACTCAACGCTTGTCTTTGGTTCAAGTTATAAACTTCTAACATAGCTTCGAGTATAGGAAGTTGGTTTCCTTAATTGACGGATATTCATCCGAGATAATAACTTCACGCAATTTAAAATAAAAAGAAATGATAAACTCTCTATTAAGAATTTTGGGGACAATCTCATTTACTATATTTTTGGGACATCTGTAAATAAGCTAAGTAATATAAATAGGACAGTAAACGGTAAAATAGTAATCTATGGTTAATATTTTGTAATTTCAATAGCTGTGTCTTGTGTTTTGTGTTTTGCGCGGCTAAAGGTAATGTGCTTCAGTCATGCGATTGTAAATACATTTGTGTCGTAGTTATTTAAATAATTGTTGATGAATAAAATTGATTAGACTATTGCTTCTACTTCCTTTACATTAACTGGAATTTGAATACAGTTAATGTTAGATATTTTATTCAAAACTATATTTCCTATAAGATAGCATTTATATTCGTATATTTGCCACATTAATTTAGCATAAATTCTATAGTTAATGCCCTGTACTACTATTTTTAAAATAACCGTACTAAATCTTTCGATTAACGATTAACATTCCAGCAATCCAATTTACCACCCAGAGATGCGTTACAAATTAAAAGATGCATTACTTACTGTATAACTGGTTTTAATTGACGGTGAGCATTATTTAAGTGTATAGGATCTACTTCACTAGACGCTACTATAGCCTCTGTAACCTGTTATAGACGGTACTCATCTTTAAATGCTTCGATTTGCATATTTGAATCTACGTACGGCTTATTAATAGTTGGAACACGGCCGTTGGTCATAGTTAAACAGCCACCTCTACATGCGATGCTTCCTGTTATCTTATGAGTTCTGGCGTTAATATATTTAAATGAAAGACCATTAGAATTTCATATCATTTGTGTTTGTTTTCTCTTTTATTATTATACAATTCAGCACTTAACTTGGGATCTTTTGATTCATACTTACTCCGCTGGCGCAGCGACCCAAAGTGGGTCTTGGCCTCCGACACGAGAGAACGCCAGCGTAATCTTTTTCTCATTGATTTATAACATGTTTCTTTTGCTGCATTTCGAAAACTTTGACGCATGTCAGTAAGATCGAATTTTACTTTATAATCTGTTACGCAGTCCTTTAAACAGCAGCCCTAGGACCGGTCTGGACGGGCCTAGTTGCATTTCACGGAACGCGAGACCGGGCGGCTAGTACGACGGATTTGTTACGTTTGCAACACTCATTATTTACTTACATTCGTTATTTATTACTGTCAAACTCCTTACAGCTTTATTGTCTATTCTCTGATCATTTGTTAAATACTTGATATTTGATTAATGTGCTTCTTAATGGACTTTGGAATTAGTAAGCTTCATATTGTTCTTTGCTAAATTGACTAGGAGCGGTATGGACTTTGTTGTGGTTTCGTTGGGTAATGTCAGATTCGTGATTTTAGAACGTTACTTGAATGTGTATTTCACGAAGTTGAAAGTTTGATCCAATTATTCCAAGAGCATGATTTGGTCAACCAATATTATTATAGATATGATTACTTATTTGAATGGAATTCCCATATAACAAAGATAAGTTAGCATTGACTTATAATTGACTTATCTACTGTTAAGGTGTTTAGTTCTTTAGTATATCCTATTGTAGCACTCGGCTCAGGATTAAGCGATCAATACAAAAACTTTGCATAATAAAGAAATTTTCTCTGCTATTAACAGCAATAAAGCTATATTTATATGTAAATTCTAGTATTGTGCCGGGTTCATTCCCCTTGGGCGATTTAAATAGACCGCCTAATGCAACAACGATGCAAACAGTCTCTTCATCTAATATATTCAGCTCAGATTCCAGCAATAGTTTAACATTCCTATGTATTTGTAATGTCTTGAATTAAACAGACTTAGATATTTGTCCACGTCTCCTCTATGTTCACTTTGAAATGAATTCATGCTGAAATGTTTGTTTCAAATTCTATCATCTTATTCTATTCGCCTTCCATTTGTCATATTCATCGATATGACATTGAGGGATAAGATAATTTAAATATTGTGCAAATAATGTAAATAACAGTATCTCATTGACTTTGAAGTAGTAATATTGAAAGATATATTCTAATTCAAAAATTAATAAACTGTAAATTCAATCAAAATAATTACTAACAACGTAATAAAACTTATTACCGTGAGATTAAAAACATCTGGCCGTTAATAATATAATGGCAGCCATCTTGATTTTGATAGCAATTAAAAAGTTAAGGCGCGGTTTAAGAACGCGAAAGAAGAGATGCGACTACGTCGGACGCGTCTGTGCCGATGACCCACAACAACTTTTTGTGCGTGTAACGGGCCGGCACACTTGCTTTCTTATTGACAAACGTACTTAATGATTTCCATCTATGGGTTTTTGGTGCTCTTCATAAGTCACCACGCAGTTATTGTCTATATTTTATCAGGTTCATTGTGTGTTATATTAAAAGAAACGTTTATAATTTTTGTTCTTATTAAAATGTTATTATACATTTTAAGTCTATAAGGAAGAAGTTTTAATTGTGTTAATAAGGCATTTTTTTTTATAAACTCAATTATGAAATCACCTATAGATAGTATTTCTGATCTTGAATTCGAGATTTTACTACGACGCCCAACCTCAAGTTATAAGTCAAATCGTGATATCTATTTGGTCCACATTTCCAATCTATTAGAAGTATCGGTTTACGCAGTTTCCACATCGTTACAAGACCTACAAGTGTCTAACTAACATTTTTAACGCAAGTCTATGAATTGCCCTTTCTCACGGTCTTTTACGTAATATGTTGACAAAAAGAATTGATATCTTGTAAAAGCGACCTGGACCCTGTGTATTTTTTTATTTTTTGTTACCAATAATATTCATCGAAATATGATAGAGTGGCATCTTTTCACTCTTTTTTTTGTTTCTGTAGAAATTGTTATTCAATTCTTTCTATTTTAAAATAACTAAATAAATTGTAACTCAACATTTAAAGGTTTTGTTTTATTCGATTCCTGCGGTTATAAAATAACGAATAGTTTTACTTCAAATTGTTATTGTCGCCTGTGTCTCAACACAAAATTACGCGACAAGCTTGAGTTGCGTACTGTAGTAAGTTGACCACAGCAATTTACCACAAAACGTCGTAAGCGACAAATAAAGTCGTAAATCAAAATAATTTCCTTCGCTCAAGATATAATGTTCATTTTGCTCTCTTATCATATATTTCCTAACTGAACAGTAGCTGGTTAATGAAGTTGTTGTTTTATGTGTTAGCAATAGAGTGTCATTTTAAATGACTGCGTAGTTATCTGGATCTTAGATATCTGTGGGAACGAGACGCTCTGAAAACTGCGGGCTCGGTTAACCGCAGTACACGGGGAAATGGTAGGGAATAAATACCTTTAATGGTTTTAGTTGAAGCATTGTTTCTATCATAGGTAGTGGTGTTGCAATACTTTATATTTCTAGCCAGTTATATTATTTATTGCAAGACAACAATCTAATCCGTAAGATGTGGAATGTCTAATAAATCATGGAAGCGTTGTTCTCCGACTGGCACTGTACAGATCAAGTCAAATTCTAACTGAAATGTCGAGTTTCTAAAGTATCTAAAATTATGATACAAAAAAGTGTGGAATTCATACTCCAATTACATTCATATTTACTTTAATCAAGTTAACATTTGAATGAGAGCATTAATAACGCAATCGCGGTCGTGAGGTTGCGTTTACGTTTCCGAGCTTTGAAATTACGCGGCCACGAGCCTGTCTCACGTCACACATTCATCATGCTCATGCGCCTTAAATTTCTTCCTTCTCTCACACGAAGTTGCTCCACAAATATCACAATTAAATGCAATGAAATACCTCTCGACATTCTAAATTTGATGTTGATAGTATACGCTTCGCTGTGAAATTATCCTTCTTCAACTATATCATCGTTTTTGCTTGGCTAATCTTAATGCTTTTTTTTATATAAGCTTAACATTTTACAGAATTCATCTGATATCAGACCTTCTTATATTTTATCTATCTTCAAATTTGAACTATGTACAGTTCATTTAAAGAAACAGGTATCTTGAGAAGTAGGAGAATAATTGCTATATAACAAATAATCTTTGTTTTGAATATAATACGTTATGACTTATGCACAAACTCTTTATGTATGTAGCACCAAAGTTCGCCATGAACGGACACGTCTAGGAGGACATAATCATTATCATATTTATGTATGTTTTATCAAGTTTTTAACAGTACAGACAAACAAATTCGTCAAATCAAAAACTAAACGAATTAGTAACGCCATTTGTCGCCGAACTGAACGATTTAGCGACGGTGATTTCCAAAGCAGAGACAATGTGGCAAATGTGCGTGATCGAAGGAACAAGTGGACTGTGACTGTTGCATAATTTTAGTGTTAACACTTTCATTGTCCTGAGCAATTGGTTACAGATGAAAGCGTTTTAGTTTGTTGCTTAGGATTTGCAATTACTAACGCCAATTTTCCCGTGAGATTATGACATCAAGTTACGGAACAGTGAATACTCAGCAGGTGTCATCTTTCGAATACATTCTTATGTAGCATCAAGATTAACAGAAAGCACAGAAAGAAGTTGGTTTTATATCATTGAATGACAAACAGTTTTTTTTAACGATATAGAATATCATAACATACACATCCTTTTTTTTTATCTAGGATTTGGTGTTCGGTTAACACTTTTATAAAGTAGGACATTATACTGTATTATTATATCTATTAAAAATATTTATTACCTTTATATTATGTGGAATACGTTCTTAGTTATAGGATTTAGCAGTAAAGTAAAATGAGATAACATTTGATAAATCGACCGGATCTATTAAAATTGAACGATCAGTCAATGATTTGTTATTAGCAGTTAAATATAATAATTTCCTGGAAATAGAAAAGGTTCTAGATCCCGTTCATTTAATGTCTTTGAAGATTTATGTGCATCTTTATATAAGTAATAATACTATGCGTGTCTTCTTTCATTCATCTCTATGGGTCGCTTTTCTGTCTTTAAATTCAGTCGTTATTTGGTTATCGTTTATCAAGATAGTTATGAATCACTTCCTGCTGTACACAGACTGATAATGAATATGCTTTACATGAAACAATTTTAAAGCTTAATTTGGCCGCTCACGTATGACATTGTTTGGGCTAAGTTTACTTCGGTCACGTAAATTGTGATCACGTTTCCACGATCGAGATGTCCGCTGTGGTAGCGTTGTTTAGCAATTATTTCTTTGTTTGTTTTAATGCGGTTTTATCTTTCTAACAATAAAATAAAATAATGTTTTTGGGGAAAAATTAGCCATCCTTTTAGATTTTACAGGTCCTTGCGAAAACTTTCTATTATTTAGAATTATAGAAACCAAATAGAAGAATGAACAATTTGTGAAAACGATGTCAGTTGCTACAAATAATTCTGCAACGTAAATGTTTGGTAATTTTCAGTTCTTTTATTATTAAATCTCCATTGACCGACCCAACCCTTCATGTTTGTAGCGGAAAGCTTTTGCAAAACTTATCGAGATGAACGTGAGGTTGCATACGAAAATACTGCATTTACATTCGAACGTTCCATTGACGTGTAGTGCCTTTGTATAGCTAATGATGTGATTCATAAAAAGGTACGAACCGACAAAAGTGTCCGCGTCGCGGCTCCGCAACAGATTGCATCGAAGCTTTTGCTCCGTATAAATTATTGTGGACTCGGCCGGCTATTCGCGTTCTAATGCAAAAAGTCATTCCTCTTCCCATAGTAATCTAATGTACCCGTCTTGAGTTCAAATAGCTCGGCTCTGTATATTTCATTCGAATCAGATTCGCTCGTATACGTGGACTGCTATGATTTTATCCTTTCATTCCTTTCATTGCCTGTATGGTGCGGCGATTGTTAGTAGAATTTATTGACGCTTTATTGCTATCGTTGCTATAAATTTTATAAGCTTTAGTTTCTACAGTCGTCATATTTGTTAACAGGTCCTTTTTGACTTTATTTTCTGTTTATATAAGGCCCTGAATGCTTCTATTTAAAGAAAATGAGTACCATACAGGAAAAGGAATAATGATTTTGTTAGAAAAATGATTGCCTTAGAAAAAAAAAAGTTTACATCGGTTAAGAATATATCGTTTTTTATTGTAATCTTGTATACAATGTAAATTGCAGAAGGATGCGACAACCTGTTACCTTATAAGTAAAGGGACAGGATACGCATTCCTTGTCTTATATTGCTAATCTGGATTGAATGGACAAAAAAACATACTTACTAGTTTTAGCATATAAAATAATCTCTATCAAAATTGCAATGAATAGCAAACTGATTCGTAATTTCTTTTGACGAATTATTTGAGATATAATTTACTCAGCCATATTTGAATTTTTTAGTTAAGTAATTGGAAACTTAGCACCACCCTTCTTAGAGGAGCTCAACGCCCCTCGGTTGTAACGATAAATCGGAAACTTATTAGCTGATTATAGTAAAAGTGTTAATGTACATTAAAATATATTTTTAAATGTCGTCTCAAATATGATAATATTAAATCAAGGAAAACAGCGTGGGAGTGGAACTAACGGTAGCACTGCAGTTAACTTAGTTATTTCTCTCTTGCATATCTCGTATAGAATTTCAATCGATACCAATTACTGGTAATTTACAATATTAACGTTAGACTATTTATTGTTTTCAGATTCCATGATGGCGGTGCGATTATGAGACTGAACAGCGACTTTTAGGTGAGTCCGGAATGTAAATTTGTTGTGCAAACATGTTCTAGAACATAATGTGGCATTTAATCTACATGGATGAATGCCCTGTTGGGCAAAGATTAGGGTGTGCCGACGGCGGGCTCAAAGCTTGAGAAATTGTACTGCGACCCACGCTTCCTCGAGTGACAGAATTAATTCATTTGATTATATTGTCATGCTTTGCGATGATTTATAGCCAGCTCCGGTTCCACATAAGGATATGTACGGAAATGAGACTTTTGGTGCTCCCGATTGCTCCATTACGGACTTGTAATGAATTATGACAGTTCAGGATTATTCTCAGATTGCGATATCAAATCGCTTTAACTGTTTTGACTTTGCTTTATGTTGCTTTGTATAACACGTGTGGTTGTCTTTGTTATTGAAATTAGTTTGTCTTGAATTGAATTATTTTATAGATAGCATTTTAAATGGGACAGCAAATGTCAAACTTACATGTCCGGATCATGACTTGCTCTCTATTTGGTTAGGTTTAATATCGTAAACACATAAACTTTAGCAAATTGGTATTGATGCCTGGAACAGTTCGTCCACGGTTATTGGTAGGTGTTACCAACGTGGCCGCGGGCTTTTGTTAACGGTGTCTTGTTGCAAGCCTCCTGTATTATATCAATAGTTTGCAGGCTTTGGATTACAGATGTCGCGAGCGGACTGACGGTGTAGAATTTACAATAGCCTGGTGTAAATTGCTTAGCAGGAAATTTGATAATGTTATACAACAAAAATAAATGCTTCTGTTACAATATAAAACAACTCAATTCAAAACCGAAGTAGACAGAGTTTCCTATAAAAGTCGTACTATGGTAGAAAAAAAAAGTTGTAGTAAATAGATCACTAACATCTGACATCCTAGACCTAGATTATAAATATCTGGTACGTCTTACAATTAGTAGAGATGTTCTATTGAACCTATTTCTTTGCTCTTCACTATAGGAATGAATTAATTAGTGCATTCACAATACAGCATGTTATCGTGTTAGCATGTTGATACAAATCTAATTATAGTACGAACTTATCTCTTAAGCTTCTTACAATGTATAAAAAATAGAACACAATTCAGCCGCGAATTTAATCTGATTCACATTGGATACTCTTCGCTTTACATCTATTCAAATGTCTAAGTACAAATTGTCGTATAGTAAGACATCTTCAATGTTCATTAGGATTTAAATGTGTTAATTAATTTAAACGTGTGTTACGAAGTTGTTTCTGTCACTTAAGTGGCGTCAGAAGAACGACATTCGATGGATGTAGATACTGCAATGGTTTTTTATAGGAGACAAGTCTGCAGTCATATATTTTACATATACTTTTGAAGTGAAGTATTCGGGCTGAAGGCATAATTAGCTACCTATTTTCTCACGATAGAGTAACTTAGTTATCATCAGGACAGAAGTAGTAAGTAAATGTGTATGTAAGACTATTGTCTTATTTGGATATTGATTGTTCTAAATTGATATTCAAATAAACCCTTTTACTTTACATAAATAAAGATGAGATTAAATGGTGTAACATTTAGTACAACCAGCCATCGTTATAGTTAACAATGTATTAGCTAAATTGTCTCATTGACTACCAAATCGATTCGGACCACACGTAGCGGCTCCGCACGCTATTCTCAAATCGCATTAACTTAATCTCTCAGCAAACACGAAACGTTCACAGCTAATAAGGTATTTTACAACTAATGGTTAGTATAACAACTGTTACATTTTGAATTTTGTAAGCGACCTTTTGCTTGCCTAGGTTGTGACATATTATAGTTAATTTAAGCTTGACTATAGGAATAAGTTTCCTTACAATATCTTAATAATTTAGCAATGATATTTAAAAGTTTACATCCAAGTTTTATGTAAGAAGGAAGAGCAGTTAAATATTGATGTCTTGTCAAATTTCCTCATCTCAGTGAATCTCCCAATTTGTTTTCTTTAAATTACTTAATGATATGTTTAGTTAAGAGTCACGTATAAAATTGCGCAAGCAATGTAACTCTCAAGTTTTATTATTTGCTAATTCCTATTCGAATACGCATGTTCAAATTGTCCGGCCGTGTGTTATCGTTTTCAGGTTTTGTCGAGTTAACGGTACGACTGTGCCCCCGTTACTAAGTGATAATGCTTCTGTAACCCATTCTCGATTGCACTACAGAACAGCAGCGAAGGGAAATTTATAATTGGACCTATAAATTCTATGTTGAAAATTGATTTCGTCGATGTTGCAACTTGATATACTAGCGTGTTAAAGTAACTAGGACTGTGTCAAATTTATAAAATGTTCTTATAGCTGTTGAGCTAGTTTCAAGAGACGGAAGGCATTACTATCATTGTTTACTATCGCTTTTATGTCAACACTCTAGGAAACTGGAATAGGTGCTCATCAGTTCAACTTCACCTAATAGGAACTTCAAAAAAACAGTAAGCATTGAATATCTGTGCTTTATTACGATGAAACTCTATATCTTCAGTTACGTAACATTCTCAGATAAATTACCTGATACCAGTATTTGTTTCCATGTTTTAGTGTTTAGTGGTTTGAGTGTTGGGTTTAGGGACTGAATATTCGGTGTTGGCTTGCACGTAGACAAAGGCGGTTGAGGTTACATTGTGGTGCAGTGATAGGAAATATACGACGGGTTCAATTTCCTTGCGCAAGGTTTAAAGTATCTAATACACTTTTAAATATCCTGCATTAAACTGAATCTTTAGTTAGACTTAGATCTAATCATTATTTGTAGTAAGTGAATATAAAGCAGCAATATATCAGTAAATTGATTGAGGTGGAGGGGGTAAAAGGACTCATGTGACTGATTGAGCCATATTGTCAAAACATATTACCAGGCTAAATATTTCGAAATTATCGTCGCGAATTTACCAGTCAAGCTCGTGAAGCAACAAATGATTGACATACTAAATTGTACAATCACGTTTGTCGTCAGCATTTGACATATTTGTTTTTGAATGCCGTGTGGTCATTTCACCGAATGAAAACGTGTCATAAAATTGAGTATAAAAACGTTGACCAATTTCCATCAACATTTTATTACTTGCATATGCAGTTGGTCTCATTGAATGAATTTCCAATCCCATATGTAGATTGGAGACTGCCAGTTTGATCTACATTCCTAAATACGGTATAGCCTATAGAAAAACCGTCAACTAAAATATCGCAACGGAATTTCTTAAATGTTATGCTGAAGGAAAACTGGTTTGACATTTGACTGTTCTGGTTTAGTTTCTCTAATTAATTGTAAGAATTACTGAATCTGATTAAATCTTTCTATTTTTATTTCAAATGCCTAGGATAGGACGTAAGTTCGTGCATTTTAAGAATGCAAAGTATTCCATTATTTATTAGATAAGATGAACCTTTACCGTATTTCAACGATACAATTACCTCTATAAATTGTTTCATTCTTTGATGATTCTTCGAACAATGTTAATTGTCAATCATTCAATTCATTTAGACGGCATCCGTACAATTTCATTTCTATAACACTAAATCCATTGTTCAATCTAGCTAGCTTAACTATTCGTCTTTTGTTGTTTGCAATAGTTTAATGTCCGCGGACCGCTACCATCAATTCAAGTCGACGTCGTTCTATATCTTGACTTCCAGATTAACGGTCAGTCTATGCGTAATCAGTTTATCAAACCATTATAGGATTAATTTATATTCTTTAGATAGTAGTGGAACAATTGTTCTATAGACTTTTATTATCTTACAGTTGTTAATTTTCAATGATCTCTGATCCCCGATAATTGATGACTGATGCAATTTTAAACTGTTAAATGCATAATATGATAATATCAAAATTCGTAAAGTTTTTTATTTCGCTAAAGACAGTCAGTTGCTTAGTTTGCAATGCTCACCAAAGTAGACTTACTAATTGCTCAGGTGTATCAAAGTGAAACATGTATTTTTTTTTAGTGTACGTTTTTATAACAGTGATTGGAAATGTGCATATTCATTTCGTCCCAAATTCGGTTACCTGTTCAATGAGCACCGATCGCCGGTGTACGGTGCCGGCGGGTTCGATGGCCGTTTTAGACGTGACGAGAGCGTACACCTCTTGTTTGTTTTGTTTGTGAAACATGAGTGATGGGGAGGGGAGCGGTTATGATTTAGCACGTCTTGAGCAATTTGCTTTTAAAGCGTCTTCGTGTTTGGTTTTCAATTATGGTAAAGAGATGTTTTTATATTTTTGTTGGTGTCTCTCGATGTTTTATCATTTTATGCCTTCCAATATTAGTCGGAATTGAAATGAAGTAATTTTAGTATGTAAGTAGATATGATATTTTACTGTTGCAGCTAAATTCCAATGTCAGGAAAGCAGTTCGACTTCACATAACATAGATTAAGAATTGGCATCAGGATAATGAATTACAATATTGCTAAGGATTGTAAAATCCAAATTTCTTAGAACCTATCGAGATGGTTTTGAAAATGTTATATGTTATATTATTATTCCTATCGAACATTATTTATATTACACAAGGGATTATTATGAGATGTTCGATAAACTAGCAATGTTTTAATTAAGTTAGACACCTTAGCTACTCGTATATCAAATCGGTATCATTAGTGTACGATCGGTGTAGGAGATTCCTTCGCGAGACGATATCCCCCCACTTTAAATTCCAATCGTGGCGATTGGTGATAAGCGATTCGAACCCAGATCCCGATAGTAATGTACCGTTCTAAGGACTATCGTTTAGTTATCGTTCACGTTTCGCTTCCGATGTTTCACTGTTATTACTGTAATTGTAGGAATAAGGATGTTAAGCGAATCATTGCTCTTAATGGCTATCTATAGCGCTAACAATGTTAAATACTTGGAAACTGAAGATCATGGAAAAGGATTGAATAGAAATATTGTTTGAGAAGAATTGACATTGACATTTTGACAAAAATTTACATTATGAAGGTCAATTTTAAAGGTCTATGCTTGTAATTCAATTAATTAAAAAGAAAATATACAAACAGCGGACGCAATTGACTTGATGGACACATGATTAGATGCCCTACTTGAAATGTGAAAAATAGAAGACGGAAAGTCTATCAGCATTACAAAGTTGATGCGCAGAGATTTATTGCTTAAGAGTAAATAATAGAGGAATAAGAGACCAAATAACAGTCCATTGAGCTCTCCGTGAGTGTCAGAAATGGGTACAATTATGTTTCGTAGCGGTGGCGTTTATTTGGACGTCGTCTTGAAAATGGACCCACGTGAAATACCCGTTATTATAGCTGGCGTGTGACGTCATAGTTCCGCATTCACGTTACTTATAATAGTGTTTACGTATAATAGTGCTATGTGATCATTTACATTTTAAATTAATATGTATAATTTTTTTCACGTTTGATTCAAAGGTTACATACTGTGAAGTGTTGTATGAGTTAAAGAGTTAAATTTTATTCAATCAAACCTGGATAAGCGAGAAACCTCTATAAGTGAATGTCATTCTATGGTCCCGAGGACCTACCTCCATAAACGAGAAACTAGTATTAGAGGTAAACCTCTATACGCGAGACAAATATCGCGATCTCTTGGTCTCTTATCCAAGTTACACTGTATTTTAAGGCAAAAATGTTGCCATGATGGTCACAGGTGAACGTAAATTCTAATATACTACACGGTAACACAAAGATGTCCTTGATCTTAAAGATTTCGATGGAGCGTTCGTTTTGCTGTCACGAGCTCGTCGTTTTCAAAACATATTTACTTTGATGGTTATTGTAAGATTATTGAAATTTTTATGAGCCAATTATAATTAGTAAACTTGATGTTTTCATTTATCTATGTAGGTAAGTATGATGTAGGTAGGATATGTAATTAAATTTATAAATGTATAATATTAGTATGAAGTGCCAAACGAGCAAGCCTCCAACTGGATTCGCTGAAATAGCGAAGCGACCGCTGCCTATAGACATCCGCAATTGCAGATGCGTTGCCTGTCCTTAATCTACGGAGGAGAAGAAAATTAATTCTATCTTCTACTTAGTAAGTTAAATGAAGCTTTAATCCTAGTTTTCTTTATCAATTATATAATTATACCGAGAGCTGGCAACTGGATGATAAATCATTAAGCGATTTCAGCACATAACTGTAACAATTTTAATCACGATTTTGCGATTGCGTCAATTAACTCTGTACAGTGGCATTGTCTTATTCAATAACGTTCATTATAATTGTCGATGATAATAGATCTTACCGTACATGGTTTGCGGGAAATATACGTATTATTAACATAACTTATATTAAAGTACCTATTTATAATAATTATAATCACGGAAATTATTCTTACTTTTTTATGAAACACGAGTATGATCTAGTAAGTTCTGGAAGCACTGCTTACGCGTCTAGTGATATCTTTTGTTTTTCTTTGGTACAACATAATTCGAAAATAAAATACTGTTGGTTATGAATAACGTGTCATTTAGTTTATTTATTTTAAATTTTGCTTATATTATAATCGCTACAAATAACCTTTACTAGGGTAAAGCCAGATTATTATGGAATTTGTCCTGAATAATAACTTTGCGATACCTTTGTTAGAGATCAACGACCTCATAAAACTTAGCACTTGTAGGCAATTGGTAGAACCTTTGAGTATCGGTACTTGGCGACAAATGTGTAAAGTGTACATGTGTATAGTGTACACATGTGTAATTGTGTACGCCGGCGTACACTTAACATCATGTTACACGTTATGTAGGTCGCGTTTGCGGACAGCACGCGTTCGGTTACAACAGTCTTACGACGGTAACGTTCGCTTTTGCGGTCACCGTGTGAATGGGTGTTTATGATTTAAGGAATTATTCGGGACAGTCCCTATTTTAGCTTCTTGATTCTTGTGCCCATAACTTGTACGAATTACCATATAATATGTGATTTTATACATTTTAGTTTCTTTAGCACACGCACGTTCATTTGACTGTGCGTGTGAATGTGCAGTTTCTGAACAGGTAATATTACATTATATTTGATTTTATTATTAAAGAAACAGGTACAGTAGGATCAGGGTTGGAGTATTGCCGACAGAAAAATATTTTCGCTTTAACAAGTAGAAGTTTGCAGTCGTGTTTTGGGAATAAAATTGCATATAGTAGGTACTTAATATTTAGTTGAAAATGGTCTAGGAATTTATTTAACAATGTCCAGATTGTATAACAAAGTCATGGTCATCTTTTAAACGTATGTAAAATCGAATCTTATCCTATGAGAGATATCGTGTTGCATTTTGCATATCGGACAGGAGAATCGGAGCGCGGGGTTAATCACAAATGTAATGAATCAATTTGCGATTTGAAATGCACTCCTGGTGGCCGCTAGAGGCAGCTACAGCCCGGTCTTATATGGTGCGCAATCTGATCCTTAGTGACCAGTACGTCAATTCGCGATATTTAATTGGAACCAAGTTGTTTATTGCAAGACTAATGAAATAATTGTTATGCATAACTTTGTAGTTATCTGGCTCTATTTTGAAGTAAATGAGCTAAGGAATTTTGTGCTAAATAAGTAGAGAAATAGAGTTGTTGACACACCATGCGTAGTCAAACATAATAGGTAGTAGTTTTACTTGAATATTAATGTTTTTGTATGAAATCTTTATAGTGTGCGGCTGTATACATTAAAAACGATTCTGAATAATTTATTAAACAAAATATTTTTAAATAATTTTATCTTACATCATCAATTTCCTTATTCTTACAAATACCACAAGTCACAAGCGTTAAAATCATAAGCTTTACTGTCAACGTCCGAACAAATTACGTGCATAAAGTCACACCTTTCAGTTTCGTGCTGTGAATTAATATAATAACATTTAAAGGTTTAAGTCCAGTTTTGTGGTACGGGACTTTATGCTAATTCAGTCTCTGTTCTGTCTTGAAATGGTGTTAGTTCGGATACCACAGTAGCTAACAACGATATTATAGTTTGCATAGTCAGATTTATTTTATTAATTTTCATTAATTATGAATAGATTGGAAATTACTGTTGAAATGTATACTATTATCTACAATTAACTAGTGCTTTAATTGTTTATTTCCTACTATTAATTTTGTTTTTCTTATATATGTAATGTGATCATTAGCGCTTATAATATCTCCCCACCAAGGGGTCTTGTTCTGTGCGTACCGAAGAAGCTAAAGTTTTCCGTACATTGTAGCAAAGTGTATCTTTTGGCTTACAACACTCAGATGCAGAGCTCTCTGTTTTGAAGTGCATCATCCCGTTCCTTTTAGCTTTGTTTCTGTTGTGAAGGTAATGGGAAATGCGTTGCCGTCCTCAAAGCATTGTTGCTTTGAAATCCTTTCTCTATTAGGATAGTGGTATACCTACAGATGAGAATATTCTTTTGTGTCCTTTACATCGAAATCAAAGGCAAGAAACAGTGCATGCAGTAAGATGCTCCGTACTCTTAAACATTCATAACAGCGCTTCCAAAGTGATATGGGAGAAGTCAGTTTCGGAGAAATGAGAGAAGGTATCATACTTCGGCGAATTATTTCGCAAACAAATGAATTGTTATGACAAGATATAACCAGATGTTTTACGATAAAATAATTTCCGTTTGTAAACTAGTCTAACATTCCTCTATTCTGTTTCGACACAATAAAATGTACTTATATTTAAATTCAAAATCTGTTTTCATTATAATAGCTTCGACATTCCTGATGTTGACAAGTCGCTCCGTGATCCAAAGCAACCTTTGTCCTTCATCATTTTCGAACAATCGAGCGCACATCTTGTACCTTATTGTAAACAAATAAGGATTGTTATTGAATGATTTGTAATTATTTGTATTGGTGTATTTTACGATAGTGTCTGCGCACGTCTTTCCTAGAGAACCGTTGGTATTCGAGACCCGCTTGGAAGATATTCACCAGTTTAAAATAGGACTTAGGATTTGCGCCGCCTACGTTGTGTAGGGGTCTATAAATCGTGGTTCGTTATAAAGAGCGTCTGAACGGCAGGTGGGCCCCACACCCCCGGGTGTACCCGGTCGGATTTGTATCAGTAACAACGAACGATGTCGCTATTTATTAGGCGATAATTGTTGATATATTGTTATGAGCTTTCGTTTAAATTAATTGTTCCGACCAACGTTTTCCTACTTCCCTTTAACCTGGAGCTAAATGTGTTTTATGATTTAGTCGTACCTGTTTGAACTGTGATTTATTTATTTAGATTTCATGTTGAATTATTTTTATTGCTGGTCATGGACGCTGATATATCGACATGGCTTTGAAATTAAGTACAGTTTTGTAAAGCCTGGGATTTCCTTGCATTCGTCGTTTATATTTCATTTCCTCTAAGCTTACTATGGGTTGAGTCGTATAATAGTAGTGAACTAACTATTATAATACGAGTAGTACTTAATGGCAGTAAAATTGTAAATCGTCTATTCGTTCAAGTGCGAGTGTCCATGTTGAAAGAGAATAAAATAAACAGACCACAGTCAAACGGTTCTTTTAGTACAACAGTTTATTTAAGTTTATAGTAGTAGTTTATAGAGGAACAATCGGCTCACTTTGCGGAACACTTTACGATCTCATTTGTCTCTCTGTCAGGAACAGGTTCAAATCGATGCATTTGTTTTGTATTGCTAAATAATCTAACTTATTTATTGCCTATTTATTCGAATACTGGTCCGGCGTAGGCGTGGCTATTTCTCACGGTGTAGGAAGCTTGTTCTCACTTTTGCTAATTTAATATGATAATGTAAGGCAATTTTATTTGGTGTATTCCATTTAATCATCTCTAATCTTGTATTATCAATAACAATGTCCTAGTAGAGGATATCCTTAGTCATACCTGTTTTACAAGTAATATAAATACAAATGATAGAATCAAGTTGGTTAGATGTTTGTCTAAAGGGATCTCTAAAATGTCATCGATCTCCATGCAGTCGGAATGAAGTTCGATGAAATTTTGCTCCGATATAGACCATAGTCTGGAAGAATACATTGTCTATTTTCTAAGTTATAATTTTAATGAGTGTCTGGCAACATTTAGTTTTTTATATGAAAGATCCCTTAGTAGATCGCCTATCATATCCTGTTGTAAAATAATCTTGTGCTGTAAAAGTTATAACATAATTAGAGGTAAGTAGGTACATCTTGTATACACGTACGTCAACATTGTATGCAATAAGGTATTTTAATGCGAGGCACGTTTTAAAAGCACTCTCGCAATTGCAACTAATGTTATATTACATCTGATAGAAAAATAAAGTTGATTGAGTACTTACGTAATTTCAAACATTGAGTTAAGACTAAGACGGATAATAGATGTCTCGTTGATGGATAGCAATTTTTTTCCATCATATTGTACCTACCTACTACCTACTTCACCTGGCATACTCGTCCCTCAGTCGGGATGTCTATGAGCGTGGATGAGTGAGCTGGTGTGGAATATCGTAAAGTTCCCCTTTTATTTGATGGCATCTTCCGTCGCATTATTTATCGTAGCTTTTGGTCCCCGCACCATTAAGTTCATCTCAATGAATATGCATGTAGCGACTGTTACAATGTTCCTATGATTTATATTCTCTGCCATGTTTGGACCTTAACTATGAATAGACGCAATGTGACCTTTTGCTGCATTCAGTTGACTCATTACTATTATTTTAAAATTATTATTTATATCCCGCTATATAATTAGTAGCGCATAAGTCCAAGATTCTTGATCTATTGAAAAAAAAAATAGTACCAATTGAAACTTATTATTTGTGCTTTGACTTAGGATTTAAATGGGAGAATAAAGTTTAAGTTTATCTTAATATCATTGGATTAAATAGACTTCCTATCGCTTTACTCCCATCTAATTAATACCTTGAGAAATGTTTAGTGTAAAAATAAAGCAAGACTAATCTGGAAGTCGGGATTTCACAGCGCACAACTCTCCTAATTAGATTCATTGTTCAGATACCCTTTAGCTTAAATATATTGCCAGCGTTAATGTCTAGAACTCCTTGAAAACTCAAACGGCCATAAAACGAGATGGTTCTAAAGTGTTACGTTTTAATACGCGCATTCGTTAGCTCGTAGTTTTAGAACCAATATGAATAAGATAAGATATTGTGTATAATATTATTACAGAATAAAATGTAGTTTAGTTCGATCCATGATATGATGGGCTCGATTTCTTCTCTTTTGCCACGTATAACGCGTATTTTGCGTGACTTCACAGCCATCTCTAAATACCTTCGAATATTGTGTGATATACTAGATTATGTTTTACAAGTTTATTAACGTTGAAAATGCATAGAAGTTATTAATGAAACACAATTTTTTTCTAACAAAATATTGAAGCTAACACTAAACTAAGTTGAAACCCAATTATCTGTTATGCAGTTCATACAAATCTTTAGGCTATTAACTCTTACAGTTTTAACTTTTATAACCGTTTCTATATTACATAGTTGATAGCGTTAAATAAATAAGGAAGCTTAGTCAAAGGCAATTAGCAGCTAAGGGGGACCGTTTTACTGCTATTCTGTACTGCCAATACTTAAGATGAATAGTTAAAAGACTTAACAGCTTACTGTTCGCTAATTGATGGAGATTTAGCATAGTGTCGTTTGTCTTATGTTTTGTACTTTTTGCGGCAATTAACACTGAAAACGGTACAAAGGATGAAGATTATTTTTAAGTAACGGAGAAAATGACCTACTAATGTGAGTCGTAGTTTGAGGTTATTCTTATATTTCTAAAATGTGGTAACGGTGCCGCTGAAGCTGTAAGTACCAATGGTACCAAATTGATTGTATTTGTTACTTTACGACAGCGCTCGGCACCTTGCTACGATAACTGTAAATAAGCTATACTAAGATGAACGGTTTGTGAACTTCCTACATTTCAAAAATTAACGGCTCTATTTATGGCTTATTGTGCGGTTTTAGTAACGTATTAGTTTCTGGTCAAAAATACACAACAAATTGGTTAAAAGCGTATGTTGGAAATAATGTTAATTTTAACAATTTAATAAATATAAGATTGTGCAAATTATTAATATTTCACACAAAATACGTGTCAATCATGGAGTTGCGGAAACATAGCCCCTACTACTATTGTGCAAATTCCATCCCTCTATTTAGCTATTAGGCAAACATAGATTATGCCCAGCTGGTTTGGTATTTAATTTATAGGGTTTTATAAATTAAATATGAAATATGAATGTCGTTATCACAGATAAAAAATCATAGTCCTACGTAGTTAGTACCGATTAACAACGAATCGTGTAGCAAGCGATAGTTAGATCGGACGAGGGTATTAATTACCACAATAAATATACAACGCTGTTTTCTATACCGCTAACTAAATGTTAAACCGCAGCAAGATTTCCATGTACCCGATAACTCTGTGGACGCAACTGATTAAAGTTAACACGGACGTTACTGAAATATGCTGCCTTGGTGGGTGGTGGAACTGTTAGCGATAAAATTCTTGTACATCCTGTTAGGTGTATAACCGTGTTTTCATCGACAAAACGCTTGTACAAAATTAAGAATAAAAAGTGAGTGCAAACCCATTCTATTCTCAGTATTTTCCTTGTTATTTAGAAATGAAACTTTATCCTGTTGTCTGTTGGCATGTCATAATCATTTCATTTGTCTTCTTGTAACAAACAATTATATTCAAGGACTTTGTAGGAGTTTTTTAATCTGTAAATTCTAATCCTTTTTATTACTTCGGTGTTTTAACTTTTGCAGCCGTTTTATGACTCTATTCTACAAACCAACTGTTAGTACTTCCAGTTTTATATTTATTGCCGTGTTAAAACGCATGAAACGATGCTTTTTCCGCGAAGGAATATAGTATTTGTTTGAGATAACATAAATCTTTTACGTTCGAATCGCAAAGTGTGAAACTACCTTTAAAGGATCGAACCACAATAGTACATTGTCAATTGAAAGTTATTCGACTATACAAGGATAACGCTTCGTGTTTTGTTAAAAATAATCGAAGTTGAATGATCTTTTTTGGAATATTTGTAGTTTTTTCCTTCTATTAAATGGAGGCAAATATTGTTATAATCCTTTGCATTATCATTCTCTTTCAATAGAAGAATATATGAAATGTCATACTACAATTAGAAAGTTATTTCAATGTCAGATTGCGCTGGTTTGATTTAAAATTGACTAATAATTTTCAGAGTGAAACGGTAACATAATGGATACTGAATTTAAAAGACAACTTCACTAAAATACCCTAATCCGTATAAACATAAAATCTCTTTCATAATACAATTTTAATGTCGGATTATATTTTATTTTCAATAATGATTACCAAAGCAATTTGCGATTGCTATATCTGGTTGAGTTAAGTCATTCTGTTAAAATAAATCCGGCTACAGACGCTTAGTTTTAATTGTACAGTTCGGCTGCGCTGTTAAAACTGACATGTGTAGGCAAAACTGAGAACTGTGCAGTTAATTGACGTGTGTACGTGACTTTTACCTGCACAGTTAAAAAACTGGACGTGCGCATCATTATTGTAATTGAATGCTCACAATGATCGACATCTGAGAATCTGTGAAGGTGTTTAATCGAGAATCCTTAAGATGACGAATTTGGTCAGACACTATTGCCTTTTACCAATCGTTATTCATCTGATGTATTATAAAGTAATATTATTATTAATGAATCGTTTTATATCATTGAATTGTAAGAAATGTTTTCATAATCATATCATGTAATATGATTACTACACTAACGATATCATGGTAATATTTGTATTAGGTACTCTGGTAATAGAAGTAAACACTTATTATAATGGTATTTGTTAGTTTTTAAACATTACGTAAATATTCAAAAGGCGCATATTGAAAGTAGACAAGTAATGAACGGTGCTTACTCAAAATGACATCAGTCCATACATAATTTGGCTTTCTAATTACAAACGAGTTATCGCTATTTTGATATGCAAATGTAAAAGAAGTCTTTATTATGTAACGTAAAAATAAATAAATTATATAATTTGCGTTTGAACAGTTCGCGCAATCATCCTAAAAAGTTGACACTGCAACCTTGATCGATAAAAAAAAACCTTAACAAACTTATTCATTGATTAATAAAAAGTCTGTTGATAAATAACAATTTTATCGGTTGATTAATAATAAAATGATTAAATTAACCGTCAAAAATCCGGTGAACCGTATTAATGAAACAAAAGAAAAACTCAATTGTTCGACAAATTACGTTAACCCGGTGAAAACGCTTCGAAGCGAGTTTCCTGCGTTTTTGCGATATCGTGTGATTCAGAATAAATCTGTCGCAATTACCTCGACAGTATTAGAAGACTGAAGACTGACCTCGGCGATCGACGAATCAGTTCCTAGCTGTCTTGTGGGTGTTTAAATGTAACGAAATCGAGAGCGGGCTTTGAGGCAGTCTATTCTGATCGGTCGTTGACCTTTATTCGTTTAAAAAAATTACTATCTTGCTAATATTAAAGATTCGAAAGCTACGATGGATGTTTGTTTTATCTACAGAATAACTGAACGGATATCGAAAAATATTTGCTAAGATATTGAGCATAGTCTGAAAGAACACATAGGTTTCTTTTTTTACTTCCGCGCGAGCGGAGTATCAGGCATCAGTTAATAATATCATTTGTCACAGTCAAGACAATAATCCCGATCTTTTACGATCTAGGGTATTGAATACAATAATTAGATCATGCTGAGTGCTAACTTAATCTGAATAACGGTGGCGTATAATAAAACATCCTTCTCAGGATATTCCTCTAAAACTATAGATCAGAGGTACCCAAACTTATTTTTCCCATGGACCCCTATAATTTTTCGTGAACCCTCGCTGTGACTTCCGTGGACCACCGAATTCGTTTCCAGCGTTCGTAGATCTGTCTCCCGTGGACTCCTTAGGGTCCACCTGGACCACTTTGGCCATCACTGCTTTGATATTAGAGAGAGAGACATTAACATCTTAGACTTATAGAATCATGATAAGTTTTATTATGAACATAAAAAGCTACAACAAAGAGTCATATCATTTGTATACCAAAAATGGATAAACGAAAGCACTTGCGATTTCGATACATTATGATTATGATCAGAGACTATTATCGTAACGAGAAAGGCTATCCGGCTTTGTACACTATTTATAGTGGTACTAAAATGGAAATCAAATGCAATTTGATATCCATTGACTGCTATGATATGGAGACGGACCGTTAGTATCCAACAATGATGTAGGCCAGCGATGTATATGATTTTACTTTTAAACTCAGATACAATAACTTTGATTATTCTTAGATTTGATTATCATTTTAATTTAATAAGCCGGCTACAGACGTGTGTAGGCAAGACTGAGAACTGTACAGTTCGACTGTGCACCTCAATTTGACACGTGTAAGTCAGTTAAAACTGAACGTCTGTGGCTAGCTTAATGTCCATAGACATAATATATATAATATCATAATATTTTCGATGAAATAGCTAACATTGTTAACCGTTTGAATATCACAGTTTCGTTGAAACTTTTGTAGATAACTCAAACATCTGTCATGGGCTCGTTGTTTTTGTTTCCATTGTATTCCGACATCAAAACAAGCTTAAAACGTTTATATTGATGAATAACTTATTTACAAGGAAAGTATAGGTAATATAACACAATTGTACTTCTAAATTGAATATGAAAATTACTAATGATTATACTCAAAGAAGATTAAACATGCTGTATTGCTATTTCTCTGATACGAAGAAAACATTAAGGAATATTTTCACTTCGTAAACTTTCACATAATTATTACAAGAGTATATTTATTCTGTGATTTAATAGATCGTTTTATAGTTTATTGGTTTGTACTTTAAGCGCTTACATCGCTTTATTCTTACACGTTTAGAATTTAATATTTTCAAGACGTTAAAGCGTTTAGCTGAATTGCTTTTGTGGCAGAATATATTGGCGCTATTGCTTAATACTTGAAGCGCTGATTTTATCATTAATCGAAGGGGTTTGTGTGACCTTAAAAGCATCTACTTATGAATGAAAAGAGCAAATCCTTAATTCAAAGTTAACAAAAATAATATTGTTAATAATTATTTGAAATTTTTTCCTGTCTACAATGAAGATTGTGTTTTAGAGAGACATTACAATCGTAAGTTTCGTTTAGGGCTTACGTTTGCATTCAGGGTATTAGGGTTTAGGTTTGTATTAGAAGCAGGTGGTTGCAAAAATCATTCAATCAATATGTTACTTATGATCAGTATGTAGCAATGGTATCCATCAATCCATAGCTACCCACGCGGACATGTGCCCCGAGTGCTAAGTACATATCCATTATTCATTGCGAAATGCGACTACAGACCAGCAACTTAATTTGAACGATGTCAGCGAGGATCATTTCTCATGTTAGAGATAAGAGATAGAATGTCTGTATAAGAAGGGTTAGTTTTGTCTTTAAAAATATTTGTCAAAGTCCAAATAACATCTAAGAATGAGGCTATTGAGTGTGAATAGTAAAATACCCATTCATCGAACTCTTTTTGCCTACTTAACTTAATCGGTACATTATTTCCATTTCTTCCAATCTCATAAAAAATCCAGTAGGTGTAATCATACGATTATTTTCGTTTAACAATGGATACTTATCTAAAGCGTGCTGCCGATGCGATATTGACGCCCCATCTCGTGACGTCGTTGTTCCCGATAACGGCATCTTCGGGACCTTGGCGGCGACGGCTTGAACTTTTGGAAAGCAGCCGTGCAACACGCGCGCCATTTCTCATCCTTTATATAGCACAGATTTTAGCAGGCAGTATTTTAAATAAAGTTATGTTTAATGTCCTTAAATATCTACCGTTTAAATTTTAGATTTAAATAAGGTAAATATAAGGAATAGATAGTCGTCGTTTCAGTAAGTTACTTTCAACTTGTAACACATTTTTGCTTCCAAAACCACCTGTAGCGCTGTGGCGCCTAGGTTACTATCAATGAAAGTTTATTCTTGTAAGGTGAAGATGCTGGCAATCCAATATCTTCTAACTAAAGAAATACTTTTGGGACAAATTATTTCATAGCATTATTATCATTGCTGTCTAATTTGTATTTAGTTTAATCGATGGGTAATAGTGTCCTTAGATACACTTAATTCCGTACCAGTCTCCGCTTTCCAAATGTCAGTGTGGCGGGTCACGCCACGCCGTGAGAGATTCTCCTTTTACCTTTACCGTGGACCCTAAACACGTGCTTTGTTTGTACAAATAGGTCGATCTACGTTGCGAAAGTATTTCATACAATTTAATGGATGAAATAAGAAGATCTATTGTGTGAATTAGGTATAAAAAGTATAATATAACAAAATTATTATAAAAAGGGTTTCCTTACAAATATGTCTTTGATTGAGCAAATTTTGCATGAATGAATTGGTCTATCGAGAAAATCACGACGTAGTTGTTATTCACATAAATTGCAATACAAATTATAAAAATTCTTAAACGTGTTATAACATCAATTGTAAATGAAGCAGCTTACAATTTCAATGTGTTATTTTGCTGACATAAGATTACATACTTCCTACGACCGTTTGTTTTGTAGTAAAATGTGCTGTAACATGCAATTTAAAGGTCAAAAGGTCAATATATCCAAGTCATGTAAACATATGACAATTTGATTCGATAATTAAACTGATTATTCATTTCTTATTCGAGTTACATTCTCTAATTATCACAATTACAATGATTACAAAACGATGATCAGAAAAGGGCACTGTATATGATTATGTACCCGCATATGTCATGAGCAAGAAGTGAACGTGCTCCAAACAAGTTTTTTGCTTCAATAAATCGTGTATTTTTTGTAATTGATTCAACGAAGCGGATTATGCAATCATTGTACTATAACCAGTTTATTTATTCAATCCTTATCAGTTTAATAATTGTTTAAACGACACTTACAAAGTTGCATTTAAGTTTTGCATAACGTTTGAATCAAAATGTTGAAATCTAATCGATTAATTTATATTTAACGACTAGTATTTATATATCAGTATCGAGATTTTCAAATTGGTCTTTCAGAAACAAGGGTTTCCTCTTTTTGACCGACTGCTTCGTGGAACACATATTTTTCACAAAACCAAACCAGTCTCTTGCAACTTCTGTGAAAATATGGCGATGTTCTTTGTTTAGATCTTAGTGAATAGAATCAGAACAAAGAAAACGACATTTCTTAACTTACTTAACCTCAACTTTACTGTTCATAAACAGTTATTTTATGTAAAACACTTGTAAATCTTCAGTCACTTCCAAAATGTTACTGTTGCAGCACTTTCAACATAAACGAGTCGTACGCCGGCTGTAACCGCTCAGTTCGGATTCACGCAACATTTCGATTATGAAAACCGCTTTACTTACGCATACGTAACCGTACAGAATAATGTTAAGCTATCTATCATAATATTTTGTATGCAACCACGGCTTTTCTTAACGTATTCTAGAATAGCAGTTGTTTGTCTTACGTGATTTGTTTTGAAAATTCAATTTTTTTCTTTGTGATAGTTTATTCGCTTTACTCTGATCCAAATCTTGTATCAAGCCAAATTATCCTCACACGTTTACTTTAAAGTCTATTTTAATCTTCAGTAATAATGCTCCAGTTATCTCTAAAATAAATTCTATTTGCATACAACTTTCTATGTGCATTACAAAACTATTGTATAATTTGTAATCATAATAGTTCTCTCTGTCTGTAAACTGTCAACTCTATAATCAACTTAGTCTGGATAAAATGTGAATTTCTATATTTCTATATTTCTAAAGCAATTATTCAACCTGTTAGTACGATTCTAGACTTTACCCACACATCATCCTACGCAGTACCAGCGAAAGTTGTATGCAAATCGAAGTGTTTGCTGTTTCTTATTGTTCTATCGCCGTACTGCGGACAAGTATCTCGAATCGTCGAGTCAACTCATAAATCGATTTCATATACAGTAACACGAATTACTATGTCGAAATATCAATTCGATTGTTCCGTTTCTCGGAAAGCTGGTGAATGTTGAGGTCTTTTGAATAAGATAAGAGTAAGTTCTAAAGTGAGTTTCACTTTCATTCTAATAACTACAGCACTGAGAGAGTTATAGGGAATAGTACTAGATACCACAACCAAAGCATGCAAGACATCTGCGGCCTCTGGTGTTGCGGATGTCCATGACCGAACAATCACATCATTTAGTCAATCCTGTGCTCGTTTCTAGAGCGAAACCTCCTACACCTGTAAAAGACCATCAAATTAGTTACCTACTGATAAAGAAAGCTTGGTTTATTTTAAGGTGCTTAAAACAGTGCATCTGAAATTAGTGGACCGACCAAACAATAGCTATTAAATCTGTCAAATTCAATCTCCTTAATCAAACTCTGCTTGTGTTCTGTAGCTCCTCATTATACAAATTATAATTAGTTTATATTTCAAATTTTATCGCCTTTGTTAATGTATCGTCTGTCCAACACTATTATGAATATGCTCCACTTGTCATGCGTACCGGTTCCCACACCTACACCCACGCGGCTCCGCGCTGACATCTCAGTAAGGGTTGTTTATCAATTTCCTATTTGCTATTCAACATGTTTATGACACGAATACATTGCTTACAAGATTCAACACGATATGAGTTGTTATTGATATTTTATTTGTTTATTTTTATTAGAGTTCTGAAACTTTAAAACTAACAATTAGTACCCACAACCTGGCTCTATCGACTGGAAAAAAACGTACATCTGTGCAAATTTCATCCGAGATTCGTTCAGTCTTTCTGTAGATACGTGCAAATAAACATCAATCCATCGAAACTTTCGCATTTATAAAATAAATAAGATTTCAATTAGTACCGTGAAATCTAAAACATGTAAACAAAAACTGCATGCTTGAATTTAGTGTTCATCACTGGTGACAAATTTAATACTTAGCAAAGGTTGAGGAATTCAACGCGATGTAACCGTTCATATGGCTTAGGTCAGTCGCTTTGTTCGTACACAACAAAGCGCTATCAGCATTAAGCAAATATTTTAATTGGTCTCCAGCTAATTGCTTTTAAAGTCCATTGTTTTGTTTGTGATCCTTTCTCACAATCGCCATTGTGATTAAACAATATTGGGATTCGACCTTAGAGCATCGTCCTTTGCTAACGTTTAGAAAGTCAAACTGGTCTATAATTCTTTTTAACCTCGTTTGGGATTATAATTAATTAATTGTATTGTAATGTCGTTCGAACCATGATGGGCTCCATTTTCCGCAACTCCAAAACTATCGCGTATTTTGCGTGACTTCACACATATCTTTGAATTTCTTCGCCGATATGTGCAATTTGCATCACGATGTTTTCCTTCACCGTAAGAGCGTTGGGTAAATGTGTACATATGAAAATCGAACAACACATTGGAACTTGGTGGGATTCGAACTCGGAATCAGGAGTTTGCAGCTCAAGAGCTAAACCCCTGAGCCACCGAAGCTCTTGTAAATAAATCTATTGTATTGGTCTTATGCTTATTGAATAATCTTTCCTCTTCCTCAGATACTGGTGCGGATAGTGTGAGGAATGAGAATACGTCGGATTTATCTTCGCTGCGTAAGTAATCACCATTGTTAATAATGTTATGAATTTAAAACATTAATAATTTACCAAACTGACACAAAAGCGAATAATGAACGAACATGTAAAGCTAAACGTACTTTGGACTACTCATATGTCTACATTTTATTTCACTGGTATATTTATTGTTATATCAATATTAAAAGTAGCTACTAAATAATCATTGGTATAAAACTTCGATAGGTGTTTTTAATGAGCTTCTTACCACGTCTTCAATCAAACCGATAAATTGACATCGTCAATTAACAATAATTATTATAGCCTGTCTCTTTATAGTTACCGCCTTCGGTAAAAACAGACTGGTTTACTCATAAAGTAAGTCTTAAGTTAGTTCATTAATGTTGATCGACGACTTTGTTAACATACTGTATATTCAATATTTTTTTCTAGTCGTAATAATATGGTTTGGGTTTTTTAGTTGTCTACGAAAGTAATTATGTGTTTTTTAAATTTAATTAAATTAATGTGCTCATCGCCGCACAGAAGACAGGCTTGAAATAGAAGCAATTCCGTGTTTCGTCTAAAGAGTGTGGTGCCGGAGGCCACATTTCAATCCACTTCCCCTTCCTATCCTTTTCCTATAAGGAAATGATGGGAAGAGGAAGTGGGTTTTTCGGGGGAGGGGATTCATAGAGAGGGGAATTATCCACTTGCTGTGCGTCTTCTTCTTCGAAGTTTAAGGGTAGGCAACGCATCTGCAATTGCAGATCTCTATGGGCAGCGGTCGCTTCGCTATTTCAGCGAGTCCAGGTGGCCGCTTGCTCGTTTGTCACTCTATAATATACAAAAAATCAAAATACAATTTTTTGTAGCGTGCAGTATATTTTAAGGTTAAAAAATACTAAACCTGAATAAGCGACAGTCCAGAGGACTGTGATATTACTTTTCGATTATATGTTGTTTTAATCGGGATAAAAATATTGTTATATTTATAAGTTTCTTGTGTAACAATTATTAAGTACTTATGTAATACCAATAAGTTTTATTTTATTCAAAAAGGTTACTTATTACACATTAAACTCGTTTTTATTTGGTAACTGTTTTTTTATTACATAATTTAAAAGCACGATTGCTAAGTCGTTGGATTGATTTGTCCCCAAATTGTGACATCAGATCTTATCTTATCGCGTTTACGACCAGTAGTAGAGGTAATAAAAAGTATTATTTAATGATGTGTATTGCTTCCTGGATTTCAAAAAAAGAATAAGTTTCAAAATAACCTCTTTCAATTGGAAGTAGTGTTGGGATTTCATCCGGATAAAAACTTAAAATGGATAAATACTCATAATTTCTATCTTTTCGGCGTGATTTTTACCAAAAACGTGGATAAAAACTATCTGTCATTTCATAAATGTATTTTGACATAAACATGGTTTTTTCAATAAACGAGATTGGAATAAAAGAATAACAAAAATAAAATTATATCTAACATGCTTTGTTAATTAATTTATGATAAAAACAACTTTTGAATGCAAAATTATTAGGTACTTCCGCGTATGTATAGGTTTACCAGGATCTGATGGCAAAAAGGGAAAACAGAATTGACCCTAACAATACTGGGGAAATTGGAGTAAAACGTTTCGATACTTTGTTTTCCTAATCATACGGGTTTTTATCAGTTTCCGATAAAATCTCGAATCGTCTGCCCATCAATAGTTGGAAGTCGGTTAATAAATGGCGAACTTTATGCTTCGAACATTATGAAATGTCTTCGATACCTTCTTCCCTTAATGATTCCCCATAACATAGGTGTATTCAAAAGTTAAAGCTAAGAAATTAAACTTTTGAATGTTGTAACCAACTAAAAACCTTGTTTAAAATTATTATCGTTAATATTTTAAAGGAGCCTCTGTTACATAAAATGTTAGTATTTATGTGAAACATAACGACCGAATGTTCAGCACGAGTGTTGCCAGTATCAGCCGGTTTGGCAAGTTCTCTTAATTTATGTAAACGTTTTTAGTATTTAAAATGATGCCTATTTTGTTCGGTAGCTTTAATTTTATACATTTTATGCTAATTAGTATACACAATTAATGTCTAGGTTATACGTTATGAGTTCTGAGAATAATGTAAATTAGCTAGCTCTAAAATAAATGGATAATTTCTAATTTAAAAAAAATGTCTATAGGAAATTATCGTAACGAAGTGAAATTGGTAGCTATCTGAGATACGTAATATATTTATCTTAGATAGCGTTAAAAGGTCATAAACATGTGTCTAAATTAATTTCCTTAAACTACATTTAATACCCAGTAGTGTGGCTCTAACAAGCAGACAACTTGCTATAAAAATAAAACAAAAGCAACATGAAGTCGAAAGGATAAAAAGTAAGGAAGGTGACACATTACGTCTTGATAGAGTGGACTCAAAAGTCGGTGTGAAACATTTTTTATAGCTTAAGGTCCGTCGCCTCTGAGATGCATATCTTTTTGATTTAATTAGGCTGGATTCTACGTAACGAACTTATTACCATATGTTGTGCGAATAAAGAAGTAGGGTTCGTTTGTAGTAAAAAAACAATATGCAAAGTTGTACCCACACCTGTTTTACGTGACATTTAAGGTATTTTATTAAAGCGGTATTGGAAGAGTTAATTAAGAGGTAAAAAACAACAAATGTTACACTTAAATTGTGATCAATAAGATAGTACCTAAGTGTAGATTGTTTAAGATACCATTGGCTGCATGAAAGTGAAATTTTTGATCGGAAGTTTTAGCATAAACAGTGAACGCGTTTTTTATTATTCCTATTATCAAGGTGTTTCAAATGTTAAAGTTTCTTTACCTTGGTCTTACCCACGTAAGGTCTAAGACATTGCCGACTTGCCGTCTTATCGTGGCTTCCAAGCCTTATTAATATTCCTTTACTTAAGGGATCTTAAGTAAAGGAAATCGCGCACCTGTTTTGCTTCGGATGCATGCAACGCCATACGGCGATTGTATTAAACAACATATAGCTTCCTTTGAAGTTATATTTTATGAATGTGCTTTAAAAGGTTTTTTGTAACAAAAACATTCACTATTTTAAGCTTATCTTTATACATGCTTTGCACACATTGAATTATTGATTATTTTCGGCACTCAGAAAGTCGCGTCCCTTAGTGTAGCTTCATTTTAATGAATATCAACTCAGGGACTCAATGATTTCGTTTTTAACCCTTAATACTCATCTGTAAGTCAATTCTAATAAAGTTAGGTAACCTTTTAAACGCCATGTTATCAAATATCTTTGTAATTCATAAATCCGTAGTTCGTTAAAGTTAATAATCGACTTATATTTAATGATGCACCTATTGTAATTTGTATTCGCTCAATCGATAGTTTCGCCACCGCGCTGTCTGCCCGTTCATTACTTCGAACGACCTACACATTCCATAAATTCTCAAGTCAACTAACCCTAATTAACCGTCGTCGTATATTAATTTACTAACCCGTTCGTGAACATTAATAATTCAAAACTTAACTAATTATTTTCAATTGATATATCTAACTTTAATTCATTAAATTTATGTTTTAAAATTAGAAATAAATACGTGCTTTACGATTTATAGGTATTCCGTCCTTTTACAGCTTATTTTTTGATACTTTAGCAAGTGACGTATAGGAAGAGGTATCCTCTTGCTGTGCGTCTCCTCCTCTGTAGATTAAGGGTAGGCAACTCATCTGCAATTGCAGCTGAGTATGGGCAGCAGTAGCTTAGTTTTTTCAGCGAAACCAGGTGACCGCTTGCTCGTTTGCCACTTTTTAATATAAAAAAGTGAAATAAATATACTAAAACTATAGTAGTTTATTTCGAATCGAAATTAGTTTAACTTGATGCATTCGCAGTATTTTTATCTAGCTTATATAAAAAAGACGTTACTATCATCCAAGTTGTCCATATCTGAAGATACCACCCAAACTACACTGTATTCTTCACTGCGTTAATATCTCTAGAAAACAACAATAATATAATCTCGAAACAAAAGAAATCGATAAGCTACGTGCCGGAGTATGAAATTACGGACGAAATGCGATGAAAATTGCATGCACTATTCGATACAGAAAAAATATGCTCCATTTTAAAATCGATTCCATTTTGATATCGAGAGCGCTGAAATCGAATTTTATTTGCGGTCGGACACGGATTGACCTGCTGACCATAATACGAATTTATATCCCTTATTGTTTTGTCCGCTTTGACTATATTTAAAAGTAAATTACTACCATATTATAAGTCTAATGACTTCACTTATTTGGCTTTGGTTGCGATATTGATTTAACTGATACTTAAGTAAGCTACGCTTTAATATTATCATTGTTTAAAGTCATAAAACGTTTCAATGTCTTTAAATTATACGAGTAATGAGCATAGTAGAATATAGAGTTTAAAGACTAGCTGCAGTATACAGTCGAACCTGTATAAGCTAGATTGGATTAGTGAGAAATCACTAAAAGCGAGAGCCACGGGGTCCCGAGGTACTATTTTCATAAGCCAGATTCGACTATATGTAGATACAGTCTTTATTCGACTTTATTATGAGTAAATTGAAGAAGGTAAGTCCCTATATTGGGAACTCTTGTATACTTATGCAGAGATTCGGGTTAAGTATACTTGATGCGTCTTTGTAACCTGTTGGAGTTATGTAAGACACTTCAAGCAACGTCTCTTTAGATTGATAAACAATGATTTTACTGCTGTGGTGAATATTTGATCGTCGTGTCAAAAATATTGTTCGTGAAACAAGTGATTCGTGCCATAGACTATGGTTGTTTTTTTATAGTAGAAGGGGCAAACAAGCAGCGGATCGCCGAAGTTAGTTGATCCGAAGCCCATGAACACCTGCAACGCTAGAGGAACCCCAGATTGCCGGCCTTTGAGGGTCGAGAACGCTCTTTTCTTGAAGGCCTCTAAGTGGTAACCATTTGGAAATACCGCTCAGGACAGAGATGGATATCTTGTAAGATTGACGCATGACTGACATTTCATGAATGTTGCTATACGCAAAAAATAAAATACGATTTATTTAAATTGGTATTCAAACTTTTTGTTATTAAATCGGAATAATAGACTGTAATTTACAGACATCAGTTTTATTAATAATGTTATAAGGGCCGTCGTTTTTATGCATAGTGATTATACATTATGGTGATTTATATTTATAGGTTTTTATGAAGTGCGTAAAGGTAATGGTATTACGCTGAGTAAATGGATTTTTATATTAAACTTTTTAACCTTAATATTTTTTCATTAAAATTGGTTTTTTATAGCTACAAGATTTACTAAAGCACTTGAAAATTATGTCTTATAATTTAAAAAATCTTGTCTTAATGCTGAATGACATATAATCGTAGTCCTCGTTTATTGCTATTTATTACTCAGGAAATACCACACTGTTTAATTTTGTATTATTCTTTGTTCATGCCTTTGTATGAATCATTGAATATTTGTAATATAAACATAAGTTTTAGGTCAGTTTTATTAGCACTTTTTATAGAGACGCCTCTCGCTTCCTGTAGAAAGCGTCCGCAAACATTATGAATAGTTTTTAAACAAACATCACAAAGCGAATACTTGACTGCTAATGAATCTATAGATAGTACTTCGACTATAAGATATATCAAATATTAGAACTGGCCATTGTCCGTCACTCCATCCACTCGGAATTGAAAAAAAAAAACAGATGATAAGTAGCCTATGTGTTCATCCAGACTGTATTCTGTAACTGTGAAAAATTTCATCGGAATCTGTTGTACCCTTCTGGAAAATAATTTCAAATATCCATTCATACATCCATCGTATCTTTCGCATTTGTAGTTAGTAATATTAATATTGTAAATGTGAAACTTTTGAAGGATGGAAGCATGTGAACAGCTGTACTTATCTGAATGCAACTAAGAACAGATATAAGTAGATTAGGTAACTCCTTAAATAGGTTACTTATTTTTTAAATCCCCGCAGATTAAGTATGGGTATAGCTAAAAAGATATAATTTCTTAAGTTGCATCATCACCAGCTCTCTATACGTCCCCACTGAAGGGCTCGTAGCCTACCCTGAGGAGGGTGATTAGGCCATAGTCAACCACGCTGGCCCAGTGCGGGTTGGTCGACTTCACACATAACTTTGAACCTCTTCGCCGATATGTGCAGGTTTCATCACGGTGTTTTCCTTCATCGTAAGAGCGTCGGGTAAATATGTACATAAGAAATTCGAAAAACACATTGGTACATGGCGGGATTCGAACTCGGGACCTGCAGATTACCCCTGAACCACCGACGCTCCTTAAGTAAGTAAGTAGTAAGCGAAGATTAAATGCAGACTTTTGGTTTATTATAATTGGCAGCAAAAACGATCGACCAAAGGTTACGGCAAACGAATTTATTGTGTGATTATATCGAGTGAAAGGTTGCTAATGTAGTGGTCGAAGCGAACAAAACAATTTCAATGTTTTATTAGTTGGTGAATTATAATTTTAATGCATTGTATTGGAGTAAAACAAAATAATTGAACAATAGCTTCATTACTCGATTGATATCCACATATAGTCGAGAGCAATGAGTTTGGAACTCTAAAAAAAACTATAAATCACGGAAACAAATCCTAGGTTAATTAAATAAACTGTTTAGTAGACAATTAAACAGTCCTTAAAGTAAGGTATAAATTAAATACTCCTTACATAAAGGTTAGGTAAAAAAATCCCAGCATTTTTAGTTTTCGAGATTTTTTTAAGTGACCCGGATTTATTGCTCTCGTGTAAACTAAAACTGTATTGTTTTTAACTTGTATTACTATAGTTTTTGACATGATATTCAATTATTTCGTTAACAGGAGTGTTAATTATTAGAGTGGGCTTAGAGTAATTGGTCCAGGTGTGTTACATAATGTTAAATAACCGGAGACAGTCCTAAATTGCATTAATTACTCTAGCAATTTGTGTAAGCCTACAGTCCAGTCTATTTGAGAGGTTTATAGAGCTATAATTAATTTCTGTCCTAGTAAAATATTACTGAAATAACAACAGAATCAAGAATAATACTAGACTTTTAGTCCACTTTCCCTTCCTATCGTTTTCTTATAAGGAAATGATGGGAGGGGGAAGTGAATATGTCGGGGCAGGGGACTTATAGGAAGAGGAATTATCTTCTTGCTGTGCGTCTCCTCGTCTGTAGATTATGGGTAGGCATCTGCAATCGTAATGTCTATGGGCAGCGGTCGCTTCGCTATTCCAGCGAATCCAGGTGGCCGCTTGCTCGTTTGCCTCTTTATAATATAAAAAAAAACTACAAGTTTTAGTTATTAGCAAATTCATCTAAGTCATATAATTCTTTCTTCATTATAGTTATCGTGTAATATTAAAATTACATTCTTAAATTACAAGTTTTATTTTTATTATAAATAAATATTAACAAATATGTCCTCGTCGTATTTGTTACGCAAATCGTTTCAACACGAATGTAAACAGCATTCGATACTTTATCTTTTTAATGAATCTTATGTGTTGTGAATAGAGTTGTTATTTATTCTCTAATTGGCTTACTAATGGATCTTTGATCAGAATATAACTTCTTATT
>QDHC01002475.1:17140-28495 GCA_013186455.1 Papilio dardanus tibullus | reverse complement strand
GGAGGAATTTCTATTCCGTCCCATCGTAGGGTTAGAGAGATATGAAAGTTAGTTTTCTTTATAATATAAAGGTTATTAAAACTAATTAAATTCAGAAATACAACAATGTTTCATTTGAGATTTAGTCAATTCACATTGGTTTAGATTCAAATAATAAAAATATTACGTGTTTATTAGGAGAGAACTATTGTATGTTTATCGTATAAGGACAATGGGATTTCGATTAAACCAAATGGAATCTGTTTTGTATCGGGACCTTACAATTTATTGCTTAGAAATACAATATACTTGGGTCTCATATATAGATCATTTTAGGGTTTGGGTTCATTCGATTTGAGTTTGACTACGTAAAGTTTTTACTCTAGGGACACTAATAGGGCAATTTTAATTTGTCGTTGATTTGACAGATATCCTTACATAGTATAAAACAATAACGCTTTTTTATGTTTGTCCCATATATGCTTGAATCTTTAAGATTTGCCTTTTTTTAATAGAAAGAGTGATTCATAATGAAGGTTTTCATGTACAAAATATTCACAATATAGTAGAGTAACACTGATAATTTAGATGTTTTTAATACGAGTATGATGTCGTAAATTAAGACATTTGTAGCGCTGACGTTGCAAACGCTGCAGTATTTAGAATCGGCATTATACCGATTTGCACCCGTGCGAAGCCGGGGCGGGTCGCTAGTCTAGAAATAAAATGTCATTCTATTCTTGGTCTTCTCAAGGATATCAAGCATATATTTTTACGTGCTTGGCATGTTACCACTAAAGTTAAATAAATCGCAAATATTTCTATATCTATATTTTTTCACAGAGCATCTGATAATGACAACGTGACATTTGGCAAGAGGAATTTCACCGGCTACAGTTATAATCAATCCCCTGTAGAAACCACCACAGAACTATAGTCCTGGTTCCTTTGATATGGACAATTTGTTATTTAAGTGAAATTCAAAGAAAAGTGATATTAAGCCCCGTCCTTCAGCGCTGTGTTCAACGAATGTTTATATTTTTGTACGATACTGTGCGCATATTTTGTGTTGATAACGAATTTGTTTTTAGGTAATTTTAAACTAAGCAACAAAGATTTACATACAAAGGTGGAATTTTAATGCCCGTTTTCACCAACCAACCCCTAAAGTAGTTTTAGATAGGTTTTGCTTAAAGGTCACCCTAAATCTAACGGATTCCTTGTGGTCTAGAGTGACACTTAACTCTTGGTGAAGACGAAAGTAGTGTTAGGTGACGTTTAAAATGCGTTAAGGGTTACCTAACATTTAGGGATTGTTGGTGAAATACAAAATCGTTCACTCATTCATAAAGATAACGAATGAATGAAAATGACTCATAGAAGTATCTTTTGAAATCGAATGTTCTTTTCTTCTTTTCATCCTTTTATCTTTTTACTTTCTAATTAAAAGTCTTAAATTCTAATTAAAAGTTTTAAATTCTAATTAAAGACTGATATTTCGCGCAATTAACTAAATTAATTACAAATGGTTATTAAATTATTAATATATGCGCTATAACTGAAATATTATTATTTTCCTAATACATTTATGTAACCAAGGTGTAATTACGATTTTGTATAAAAGGATCTATCTATGTATGTAATTCTTTGCTCTTGTAGTACTAAGTGTGCCTAGTCCTTTCCACTAGAGAACAAAATGTTCATAATCTCGAATTTTGTATATAATAGAGGCATTATATTCGTAAAATTATTTCTTTTTAATATTCCGATGAGCTACGAATGTTTCTTTTGTAATATAAAAGGTGTTTGAAAGTTAGTACTGACTTTTTAATTTAGTAATATATTGCCACTTGTAAATAAAATAATATTTTTTTTACATTTTTCTTTACGTGTTAGCTCATAACATGGATGGTTGGAAATAATGTATTTTTTGATCGTTTGTTTCTAGAGACTTGTTAATTGACTGGTTTCTGAAATAATTCTCAAACTGTGTCATTCAATTAAAGTTAAAAAACGGTCGAAGAGGTCTTCTTCTCCCATTAGGTCAACTATTTTAATATAAATATTGTATACTTGTAAATGAAAATAAGATCCTTCTGTTGAAAGTCGGTTAATTTTGTAATTTCAGAAACCAGTTGTTATTTTTGTAAATTTTCAAAACGATAGCAAAAGTTTTAGGTTTTCATATTTTTAACAATAATTTTAAAATAATAAGTCAAAGGGCACATTTGACAATAGAATGCAGTTGCAAAGTTTAGTATCAATCTAAATGTGTATAGCCCATGTCTTGTCCCTTTTTTTATTACCCGTGTGTTAATGTTTTGTACGAATTATGTGCCAGTTACTTTAAATTTTTAGTCTGTAGAAAATATTAAATAATAAAGATTTATACCTTAGCATAATAAATAAATGCTCATATTCTTTTTAACATTTTTGTATAGAATCGGCCTTTACAAAAACTTCGTGCCAAACATATTTTTTTAATCATTATTATTGCTTATTTATTTTAATTTCGGATCAGTTGAATGTAAATGTTACCTTTAATATTTACGCAATTTTGTAAATTGTAAATTTTTATCGATTATTTTTAATACATTTGTGCAAAAAAGTGTATTATATTATGTTAATATAATTATTTCGAATAAATTAATTTTTATTGTCAAAATAAATGTTTTTATTTCTTTAAATTGTTTTTAATTTTGAACCCTAACAAACCTAGAACCTAAAACCTTGGTAGAAAATATAAGGCAAGAGAAGAGAAGAGAGGACTAAGGTAACATAAAAAAACGTTACTTTTTAATGCTTGGATTTAACTTAATTTCTTTTGATTTTGCTCTTGAATATTCATTTATATTCCACGTATTAACATTTAGCAAAACGCTACGAGTTTGTCTTAAAAACAATTACCTGTTTAACTTCAATTAAAATATACGATTTGATAACAAAAAACTCGATTCAAAATTTTTTACAATAATTGTGTTACATTTTTTTATCATATGTCGTGAACAATTTATAATCAGAAAGCTATAAATCGAATATGTAATTTATTAACTCTGTAACTTATTTTAAATTCAGTTGCATCCAAACTGTCAGTTGTATTGGATCATTACAAGAGTTTTATTTTTTAATATTCAATAAGTATTTAAAAGGTGAGTCATACTTATAATATTTTTTGTATTCATCATAAGAATTTATTATAATTTTTATAGTATTTTTTGTTAAGAAACCTTCTTCTAGTTCATATTTGCATTAATATTATATTAATTTATTTTACATCAAGTCAGGCAAGCAGTGTAGGCAAATATAGTTGAATATCAGTATATTTATGAGTAATTTCGAATAAAATACGTAAATTCAGAAATATTGTCTACGCGTTTCCACTACCGAAACACTAACACTAGCATAAAAACATTATTTGAGTCTCCCAATCTCTGAGAAACAAATGTTGTTTTAAGACTTGACTGGAAGAGTATGTCTGTTGTCGTCATCCTATCCGGTGTACGAAATGGAGAGAATTTGCACAATAAATGGATACGGTTGCTTTTTTGACTAAACTAAAGTTATAAGACTTCTAGCTGATGGTTGTATGTTATTATTTTATATATCTATCCAGCATAGTTAGCATACCTTCAAGTCAAGACACTGTGTATAATATCAGCGGTAGATATCATATCTCATGTTTAATAGAATTTATTAAAAAAAATAGCAAACCGGATAATTTTCACCACGATTAAGGTTATTGTTAATTTACCGTGAATTATAATTATTCTACAAACAAGTCTACACGAGGAAAAGAATTCAAAATCGTGACTCACGTTTACACTGACCAATGTTTACTTCGCTAACTTTTTATGTCATCTAATAAAAATAAAAATATACCTATACTTTAATACGTTTGATATACGGCTAATAGTTAAATAAACAGTTCTATTAAAAATGATAAATAAACATTTAAAAAATATTTATTAATGTCATCATCATCATCATCACCAGCTCAATATACGTCCCCACCGAGGGCCGCAGAACCTACCTCCTACGGGATGACTAGGCCTTAGTCAAGCACGCTGGCCCAGTGCGGGTTGGTCAACTTCACACATATCTTTGATCTTCTTCGCCGATATGTGCAGGTTGCATCACGATGTTTTCTTTTACCGTAAGAGCGTCTGGTAAATATGTACATATGAAACTCGAAAATCAGAAAACACATTGGTACATGGCGGGATTGGAACTCGGTACCTAGAGATTGCAAGTCAAGAGCTAGACCCCTAAGCCACCGATACTCATTTTTTTCTATGCGTAGACAAATTATATCCATTTATACGGACTTGTCCGGATTTAGAATTCTCAGTTAAGTGAATATTTAAAGGATAGAGGACCTGGGACGTTAATTAAGTCGTTACACCCGAGGGTCACTTGTTCTGTAATTCACTAAAAGGTTGATCCATTTAAAACTATATGGATCTACTATATGACACCTTTAACCCTTTAATTGCTTACTAAAACCATCAAAAGCAAAGTAGAGATTTAAATCCATTATTTGAATGCTAATAAATATTCACGTTTATCAAAACACGCTGATTGAAATCTTGCTAAGAACAGAAAGTATTCAGTTAAATCATTTACTCGTACCATTGTTATAAGAGACATCAACTGATATTAGTATATACTTTTACATAAACGTGTCGTGAAAATTGAAAAATAAAAAAGTATTCTACAATTTATTTCGTCAACTTATAGTGGAATACTTCTCAGAATATTAGGTATGCGACTATTTTTTTAACTACAGAAGAGAGTTCAACGACTTGTTACATCTATGATTAAAAGTATAATTGGCTTACACGTGACGGTTAATATTTCAAGTACATTTGATACATATTATGAGAAATATTCAATACTAGCTGTTGTTCGCGATTTCGTTCAGAATTAAAATATATAGCCTATGTTACTCGGCCAACCAACCCGCACTGGTCCAGCGTGGTTGACTATGGCCTAGTCACATCTTAGAGGGTAGGCCCCGCGCCCTTCGGTGGGGACGTAGTGAGCTGATGATGTTACTTGGGGATTATGTAGCTTTCTAACGGTGAAAGAATTTTTAAAATCAGCCGAGTAGTTTTTGAGTTATTTCAATACATACAGAAATACAAAATATCTTTAATATTAGTACAGATTATGAAAAATATTCAATATTAACAATATACTAATTCTACGCATTTGCTGAGATATTAACTCAATAACTTTGAATGTTTGTCACCATTATTTTCGTGTCTTTACAATACTTTTGTTTGATTAGCTGGAGTATGGATATATGAAATAAATTCTAGGGTTCATTATTTAAATACAAAAAAACAATTGAAAATGGTTCTTAATTTCATTTCTCTTTTTATTACTTGACTGCATGCAAAAAATAACCTATTACCCATATTTAGGTTTCCCGCGTAGTAGAACATTGGTATCTATTTGAAAATTACGAGTTCTTCCCCGATAGAGATGAATCATTCGAGGTAACTTTCAACAGACAGTAGACAAAACTCATACAGAGTGATACTGTATTGTGTTCAAAGTACCTAGTGTTATAAAAATATAAAATAAGTTGATACGTTTTATCACTCAAAGGTTCGTTTATATATTTTTGTCTAAATCCAGTTGATACGACGAGTGGTATAATTTAACGGAATATATTGAATACATTGCTATTAATAAAAAGTACGGAACGACAAATAATTTAATAAGTGATTGTTGAATCAGTTGTTTTTTTATGTGTATTTGTTATGTAAATTTTTATGATATATACGTGATCATATTTTGGCTATGTTACAGTCCAATGCAGTCATTATGTTGATACTATATTTTGTCCTGGTATCGGTGGCTAGCGTGTTATGCACATTAAAACTTGGTAAGTTACTTACATCTTAATGAATAAATTACTTTAAAATAAATAGGCTTTGTTAATTTTTGCACTACTTGAAAGGAAAGGCATTGGCTCCGTAAACACAGGGTTACAGTAAAAACTAACAATTACCTTCGATATCACACACTTGATAATACATGACTTATCGAATGTCACTGTCAGTTTCATATTTTTTGTCAACTCTATCAGCGATATCGCCAATCGATAGATACTTTGTGTAACCCCTCGGTGTATTTGAACTTGCTGTATAATTAATTGTTTCAATAAATGAAAAAAATATACACACTGCAGTCTGTAACCATGTTAGTACGATTTACCATGTGACTGGATCCTTCTTCGTTTTTATATGCATCTTTGAGTCCTACTTGGTGGTGAGCGCCTATAATATCAGCTTTCCGAAAGTTACCAATGATTTAATAGTTTGAAGTTACAGTATGCTAGATATTCGTATAATCATTTTAAGAACAGTTCAAAATGATACGCAGCAAGATAACGACTTTCTTAAACCAGCGTTAATCAATTAAACAGTATTACAAATATTGTTGAAATAATTACTATCGTTTTCAGAGCCAACATGCGGTCAAAACGCGTCGTATGTAGACTGTCCATCCTCCTGTCCAGCAACTTGTAAATCTCCAAACGAAGCGAACTGTAACAAAAAATGTCAACCCAAAGGCTGCCGTTGTAACTATTCATATATTTTATCGAAACCAAAAGGCCAATGCATTCTTCCAAAAGACTGTCCAGGTAATATTAATTAATACGATTTTTTCAAAGATAGCAGAAGTGGTTCCTAGCTATAAGACATTAACTATTCAATGGCAATTTTTCTGCCATGAGTGGATCATTACGAGTATTATACCATTGTGAATTTCAAGTCGTATTAAATTTTTAAATTTTAAAGATTTTACTTCCATATTTTGTTCCAGGTGGCAACCCTTGTCCTCAAAACGAGACATTTGTTGCTTGCAATATAGGATGTCCAACCAACTATTGTCCGGTTGATGACAGTCGTGCTATTCTAATCTGTGACTTGGCGTGGCCTTGTCCTTCGGGATGCTCCTGTAAAGCTAATTACAAAAGAAAGAGTGTCAAAGATCCTCGTTGCATACTCGCTTCAGAATGCCGTAAGTTGAAGTCACGTAGTATAAGTTTGAACTTCTGAGATTCAGAATTGTTCCAGACAAAGTTGAAACACAATTCCAACTTTCAGAAGCCGTATTATCTTCATAGATTCCTTCCAATAAAAAATCTTACCATCATCTTCCTTTACAGCACCAGTAAAATGCACTCGACCGAACGAGGAATGGAATACATGTACTAACTCATGTCTCAGAGAGAGTTGCAATGATTTGAAGGAGAGCCATATAGCGTGTAAACCATATGGCTGCAATCCGCAATGCGCCTGCAAAAACGGGTACTACAGAAATGACTCTGATATTTGTGTACCTGCTTCACAGTGTTGTAAGTATAAATACTAAGAAAATCTATTTAAATCATGTTCCTCAACATTTCAATGTATATTTTAAGTTCCAGAAGAAACTTGTGACGTAACATCGGAGTGTAAGCGGACTTGTGCTACACCAAATCCAGAAAACTGTTCTTACGAAACGGTAACTGAAAATGTGAAAGGCTGCAAATGTAAGCCAGGATTCATATTATCGGATAAAGATGGAGATTGTATAGAAGTAGAAAAGTGTCCACGTAAGTATATTATTTAAACTGTACAAGAAACTCGGACCTACTTTAAAATATGTTAAAACAGACGTGATTTTTTTTAAAATACAAAGTGGCAAACGAGCAAGTGGCCACCAGGATTCGCTGTAAAATCCGAAGCGAATTTGTTGAAATAGGAATAGGTTTGCTGATTTTTGATCAAGATTAAACTGCTAGTAAATATTACGTCTTTTATTTCCAGAGCAATTGGGATGTAACAATGACCCTAACGCCGTAGTACAATCGTGTCCACCTCCTTGTCCAGCGACTTGTCAATCTCCGAGAGACGCGCCATGCAGGAAAATGTGTTTAGATGTTGGCTGCAGATGCAAAAATGGATTCATATTGTCTAAATTAAACGGACTTTGCGTGGAACCGGGAAAATGCCCGGGTCTGTTTGACTTTCTATATTTCTTGACATATTTAAAGTGTATATAAATACGAGTACTTACTAGTCCTTTTCTTAATTTTCTTTGTTTTTATGAAGTTCCATAATTTTGCTATTTTTCCGAATTACCTATATTTGTTAAATTAATTTGCACTGAAACTTTTTATCAGGTGGTGACCCTTGTGGACAAAATGCCACTTTTTCGAGCTGCAGCAACAGATGCCCATACAACTATTGTCCAAAGGACGATTCCCCAGCAAACTACGACTGCTCTCCAGAATCTCCTTGCCCAGCCGGATGTATTTGTAAATTAAATCGCAAAAGAAAGAGTCAACAAGATGACCGCTGTATTCTTTCATCTGATTGTCGTAAGTATTAATCAATTTGTGACCAAAACAATCCCGTATTAACAAAATCAAGCCGTTTACATAACTCCGGGTCTCAATAAAACAGACTTGTAGACACACGAGTTAAATTATTAACACAGACATTTTTATAGCGGTTGAATTTAAACCAACCAAGCTACATCAGGACATTAAAATTTTCATCATATTTTCAGCTCCAGTAAATTGTACAAGACCTAACGAGGTCTGGGACTCTTGTCCATCTGCTTGTTTGAGGGAAAGTTGTAAAGATGCTGGCAAGAAGCCACCAGTTTGCAATACACTAGTCCTTAACTGCCAGCCAAAATGTGTCTGCAAACCCAACACGTACAGAGATAAAAATAACGTGTGTGTCCCAGTCGACCAGTGCCGTGAGTATCATGCTCCAATTGAATTTAATAACCATTATCAAAACAGTTCAAAGGCTCGCTAATATTAATTAATATTTTTAATTTAACCAGCCAATTTCATTATTATAATTTAACTAATCATAACTTTTGTTATTCTTGTAAATAGAATTTAAAATTTATAGCCGCTCCACCGCCTATTAAGTGCGGTGTCAACGAAGAATATTCTAAGTGCAAAATAAAATGCCCTCCACAATTTTGTAACATTTCCTACACGGAATTTGCTTGTCCAAACGAAACCAAATGTGAACCTGGTTGCAACTGTATTAAGGATCATCTCAGAGATTTCGAAGGAAAATGTGTCCTCAATGAAAACTGTCCGCCACGTACGTATTACTTAGGTACATAAAAATAAAGTCGTCTAATATAACATAGGCATCTATTAAATTGTCTTGTCATTCACAGCACCAACTCCTTGTGGCGGCAATGCGACAAATACAGACTGTGCTTCGTCGTGCCCTCCCACTTGTGAGACTCCAAAGCCGGAAGCCTGCTTAGCAGTGTGTAAACCTAACGTAAAATGCCAATGTATGCCTTCTTACGTCTTGTCGCCAAACGGAGACTGTATTTTGCCAAAAGATTGTCCAGGTATCTTTTATAATTTGCTTTAGCGATTGATTCTTCATTTTGCTGTGTAGGATAACGGTTCAGCTTTATAGTTATCACTTTGTTAAGACGAAAACCGTTTACTTTTTGTCTTTAGCCCCACCACCACCTGTATGTGGTAAAAATGAAGTTTCAACAGTTTGCAAGACAAGATGTCCATCTGATTTATGTGACAGTGGAAAGCCAAAAGGTATTTGTGTACCCGGCCCTTGTCGTCCTGGATGTAATTGTAAAAAAGGCTACGCTCGAGATTCAAGTGGGAACTGTATACCAAAAGAAAAATGTCCAATAAGTAAGCATTATATCGTTTAAATGTGTCTTCCTAGACAAACTTAACTGACATAAAGTAAGAAAATGATGAATAGTTTACTAACGGTTTAATTATTTACAGTACCAGCTGCTTGTGGAGTTAATTCGACTTACACAGACTGCGCTTCATCGTGCCCACCCACTTGTCAGACTCCAAAACCGGGTGTCTGCATAGCGCTGTGTAAACCTAATGTAAATTGCAAATGTAAACCTTCTTACGTGTTGTCACCAAACGGAAACTGCATTTTACCGCAAGACTGTCCAGGTAAGATTAGTTGATTATATGTACTTATAGATAAAATGTTTAATATACCGTAAGTATATTAATAATAATATTTCAGCGCCACTACCAGTATGTGGTAAGAATGAAGTTTCAACAGTTTGTAAGAAGACATGTCCATCTGATGCATGTAATAGTGAAGAGCTACAAAGTGTTTGTAGACCCGGCCCTTGTCGTCCTGGTTGCAATTGTAAAGAAGGATACGCTCGAAATTCAAGTGGAGCATGTATTCCAAAAGACCAATGCCCAGCCAGTAAGTAAAATTTTAAGATCCATGACACAAGTGTCAAGAATAGTTCGAAACTGGGCGTTCAAAATACTTTTTATAGATAGAATTTGGTCTTTGCTTTTTTTGTTTAATCTAAGTTAAGCTATTGATTAGATCACAGTTTTTAAATATTAATTTAATATTGTCTTTGTTATATACAGAACCAATAATATGTGGAGGCAATGCTACTTTAGTAGACTGCACTTCGGCGTGCCCTCCATCATGTGGTACACCAAAACCGGAAGCATGTATTTTGATATGCAATCCCAAAGGCTGCCAATGCAAACCTTCTTACGTCTTGTCACCAAAAGGAGATTGTATTTTGCCCCAAGACTGTCCAGGTATTTTATATTAATACATTTCTTTAAAGATGGTTTCTAGATTTTACGATTATTTTTTGGAACAAATAATATATTTAAAATTAAATAAACTATATAATTTTAGCACCTCCTTGTGGCGGTAATGCGACACACACAGACTGCGCTTCGTCATGTCCTCCTACCTGTGAGACGCCAAAACCTGGCCCCTGCGCAGCAGTGTGTAAACCTGACGTAACCTGCCAATGTAATCCTAATTATGTCTTATCGCCAAAAGGAGAATGTATTTTACCAGAAGACTGCCCAGGTATTTTATTACAACATTTTCTTCAGCGAATGATTGTACACTTTACTTTGCAGAATGATAGATGAGCCGTGTAATTTTAATCTTTTAAGTGTTAGAGAAAAACTGTTTATTTTTTGTTTTTAGCTCCCCCACCACCTGTGTGTGGTGTGAATGAAGTTTCAATAGCTTGTAAAACATGGTGTACTTCGGATTCATGTGACAGTAAAAAGCCCGAAGGTTTTTGTAGGCCAGGCCCTTGTCGTCGCGGTTGCATTTGTAAAGAAGGTTATGCCCGAGATTCAAGTGGGAAATGCATTCCGAAAGACCAATGTCCAAAGCGTAAGTTCTTAGTTTTCTTTAAACATAAGTACCAACGCTAGACTCACACAAAAAAGAAACAACATTAATATCTCAAAAACATTGCATATTTTTCACAGCACCAGCTCCTTGTGGTGCAAATGCGACACACACCGACTGTGCTTCATCATGTCCTCCCACTTGTGAGACT
>QDHC01002475.1:5760-16271 GCA_013186455.1 Papilio dardanus tibullus | reverse complement strand
CCGGGGAAGGGGACGCATAGGGAGAGGAATTATCCTCTTGCTGTGGGTCTCCTCCTCCGAAGATTAAGGGTAGGTAGCGCCTCTGCAATCGCAGATGTCTATGGGCAGCTGTCGCTTTACTATTTCAGCGAGTCCAAGTGGCTGCTTGCTCGTTTTCCACTTTGCAATATAAAAATATGCTAAATTTTAAATTATAAAAAAGTAAAAGTAACAACTAGAAGTTAAATAAACTATATAATTTTAGCACCAACTTGTGGCGGTAATGCGACACACACAGACTGCGCTTCGTCATGTCCTCCCACTTGTGAGACGCCAAAACCCGGCCCCTGCGCAGCTGTGTGTAAACCTAACGTAACCTGCCAATGTAATCCTAATTATGTCTTGTCGCCAAAAGGAGAATGTATTTTACCAGAAGACTGCCCAGGTATTTTATTACAACATTTTCTTCAGCGAATGATTGTATATTTTGCTTTGCAGAATGATAGATGAGCCGTGTAATTTTAGTCTTTTAAGTGTTGGAAAAAAACTGTTTATTTTTTGTTTTTAGCTCCCCCATCACCTGTGTGTGGTCTGAATGAAGTTTCAATAGCTTGTAAAACATGGTGTACTTCGGATTCATGTGAGAGTAAAAAGCCCGAAGGTTTTTGCAGACCTGGCCCTTGTCGTCGCGGCTGCATTTGTAAAGAAGGTTATGCCCGAGATTCAAGTGGGAAATGCATTCCTAAAGACAAATGTCCAAAGCGTAAGTTCCTCGTTTTTTAAATACACCAACGCTAGACCCATACAAAAAATTAAGTAAAAGTAGTATCTCAAAAATATTGCATAACCTTCACAGCATCAACTGCTTGTGGAGGAAATGCAACACACACAGACTGCGCTTCATCATGTCCTCCCACTTGTGAGACTCCTAAACCAGAAGTATGCATCGACCTATGTAAACCAAACGTAACCTGTCAATGTAAGCCATCTTACGTCCTGTCGCCAAACGGAGATTGTATTTTACCGGAAGACTGTCCAGGTATATTATTTAATATATTTTTTTAAGTAATTGCTTCTCCATTTTGCTGTCTGGCATAAAAGTGTAACTTTTGACGTTTAGAAACAATCATTTTTTTTATTATTTTAGCTCCACACCCACCTGTGTGTGGTGAGAATGAGGTTTCATTAGCTTGTAAAACATGGTGTACGTCTGATTCATGTGACAGTAAAAAGCCAGAAGGTTTTTGTAGGCCAGGCCCTTGTCGTCGCGGTTGCATTTGTAAAGAAGGTTATGCCCGAGATTCAAATGGGAAATGTATTCCGAAAGACCAATGTCCAAAGCGTAAGTTCCTCGTTTTTTAAATACACCAACGCCAGACTCATACAAAAAATGAAATAACAGTAGTATCTCAAAAATATTGCATAACCTTCACAGCGCCAACTCCTTGTGGAGGAAATGCAACACACACAGACTGCGCTTCATCATGTCCTCCCACTTGCGAGACTCCTAAACCAGAACTATGCATCGACCTATGTAAACCAAACGTAACCTGTCAATGTAAGCCATCTTACGTCCTGACACCAAACGGAGACTGTATTTTACCCGAAGACTGTCCAGGTATATTTATTCACTAATTGTTGCTAGTCGTATATTTTGTTTCGAAATGAAGTCTCAATTTTAATGTTTATAGTAAAAACGTTTAATTTTTATTTTTAGCACCACCACCACCTGTGTGTGGTGAGAATGAGGTTTCAATAGTTTGTAAAACATGGTGTACTTCTGATTCATGTGACAGTAAAAAGCCTGAAGGTTTTTGTAGACCTGGCCCTTGTCGTCGAGGTTGCATTTGTAAAGAAGGTTATGCCCGAGATTCAAATGGGAAATGTATTCCGAAAGACCAATGTCCAAAGCGTTAGTACCATGTCTTTTACGTATACTAAAGTTTTTCACGAAACGAAATTAACGTAGTAATAATAATTAATTATTTTTCACAGCACCAACTCCTTGCGGTGGAAACGCTACATATACAGACTGCGCATCATCATGCCCTCTCACTTGTCAGTCGCAAGAGCCAGTCCCGTGCATAGCACTCTGTAAACCAAATGTAACCTGTGAATGTAAGCCGTCTTATGTGATGTCACCAAATGGAGACTGTATTTTGCCGAAAGACTGCCCAGGTATTTTACCAAATTTGATAACGATCTTGTTAACGTTGGATATTCATAGTTTTGTTTTTATTTTTTTAAACATTTTAATGAATTATATGTTTGCAGCACCAACATGTGGGGGTAATGCAACATTAGTTGACTGTGCTTCGTCGTGCCCTTCTACTTGTCAAACACCAAACTCACAATCCTGTATAGCGAAATGCAACCCCAAGAGTTGCCAATGTAAATATTCATATATCCTATCGAAACCAAAGGGAGAATGTATCTTACCGGCAGACTGTCCAGGTATGTCTGATTCTTTGAAGGTACTTAAATTGTTTGTGTTTATTTCACTTTTTCTTTCTAATTTTGAAAATGATATAGCTAAACGAGTTGACGTACTCGTACTTTTCAAAGTGATAACACAATTTTATTCAGTATTATATCCTGGATTTTTTCATGTTGTCGTTTGTCCAAAAAAATGTCTCATTACCGTGACTTTACCCAACTAGCATCTAATCAATTTTATTTCAGGAGGTAGCCCATGTTCTAAGAATGAAACTTTTGTATCATGTAATGTACAATGCCCGACTGTTTACTGTCCTGTTGATGACAGACAGGGAATACTTGCCTGTGATCCCCCTTACCCCTGTCCCTCGGGATGTTCCTGCAAGCTGAATTACAAGAGGAAGAGTATTAAAGATCCTCAATGCATACTGGCTGAAGAATGTCGTAAGTGTGATTTTACAATTTTGCAATGCATGGTAAAAGCAACGCTCACTACATGGAAACCATAAAACGGCAGAAAGCAATATAATTTATTTGATACATATTCTTATTCTTTTATTCATTTTATCAGCACCAGTGAAATGCACACGACCAAATGAGGAATGGAACACTTGTCCAACATCGTGTTTGAAAGAGAATTGCGGAGATCTGAAATTAACGAACACAGCGTGTAAACCATCAAGAACCAATTGTCAACCACGTTGTACTTGCAAAGAAGGATTCTATCGAAACGCATCAAGAATTTGTGTACCTGCTTCAGAATGTTGTGAGTAAAGCTAATTACTTGATGTTATTTAAAAGAGTCTATAAGTAGCGCAGCTTTGCTTAGACACTGCATCCTGGATTTGTCGTTGTTTTCAATGTTTACAGTGACAAGGTTATCTTTCATTTGTATTTCTTACCTCTTCTTTCCCCAGTCCCGCCAAAGACTTGTGATATTCCTGACGAATGCAAAGCCACTTGCGAGGAACCGAATCCTAAGAACTGTCCGTACCAAGCCGCTTCTAAGAACGTAGAAGGCTGCAAATGTAGACCAGGATATATTTTATCAGACAAAAATGGGCAATGCATAAGAATTGAGGAATGCCCTGGCAAGTATAGATGGCATAATACAAATTAATTCAACGACATTAAAAAATACTAAATGCGGTAGCTCATGTAATTTATTGTTTTCAGTTAATTCAGGCTGTAATGGAGATAATAACGCACTAATTACTAAATGCCCTCCTCCATGTCCATCTACGTGCGCTTCACCAAATGAAGAGCCTTGTAAAAAGAGTTGTTTGCCCGTCGGCTGTAAATGTAAGGACGGATTTATTTTGTCTAAATTAAATGGACTCTGCATCGAACCGGAAAATTGCACAGGTTTGTTACTGTTTATTTATTTTACTACATCTTTACTATTTTATATAAGCTTTAAATTTATTGCAAGATAATTTTTAAATGATCTTTACTACTTCTGTATCTCTCATCAAATCCAATAGTTTTTGTGTTTCCATATGATACGTTACATAAATCAATTTAGGGTTTATCTAATTAAAGAAAACTGGTGATTGAATTTGTTTTTGATTATGTTTTTTCTTACAGGTGGCAATCCGTGTGAAAATGGAGCATTTTCAAGCTGCAATAACAAATGTCCTTACAACTATTGTCCGATAGACGATTCACCTCCAGATTACAACTGTACTGCATCGACTCCTTGTAGATCTGGTTGTGTTTGCAGGTTAAACCACAAGAAGAAAAGCTTGAACGACGACCAGTGTATCGTTTCCTCTGACTGTCGTAAGTTAATGTGAAATACTCTTTTGTAAATTAATTAAAGACTCCCCATCGCCTAATCACATGCCATGTTCGATTACATACAAATTCTTAGTAAAAACTTTAGTTGAACATACTATTAAAAAAAAATGATTACTTAAAACCATTTTAACAAAACTTTTATGTCTACTTAGCTCCAGTTAATTGCACAAGACCTAACGAAGTTTGGAATTCCTGTCCCTCGGCATGTCTCGATGAAGGTTGTGAAAATGCGGGGAAAGAAACTCCAATATGCTACACACTCGTATTAAACTGTGAACCACGTTGTGTCTGTAAACCTAATACTTACAGAGATAAAAATAATGTTTGTGTACCAGTGGATCAATGTCGTAAGTAGTTATTTTACTGTTGTAATTGTTTTATTTAGGCGACAGAGACCTTAGAATAGAAATAATGAAAAGTTAAATGCAACGACACAACTTAGGTCTAAACTGCAAATAATTTAGTAGTAGAGCTATTACGATAATATAAAGTAGGTACTCTAATAGGTACAAAGCACCTCAGAGATTTCCATATGAAAGGATCAAAACTTATCATCTATGCTTCGCGCAATAACTACCCTAGGTTAGATTTAAAAAAGGGTAACTATACAGCATTTGTTTTGTTTCCAGCCTCGCCACCAATTGTGTGTGGAGAGAATGAAGTAGAAAATTGTAAGTTTGATGACGGTGATGCTGAAATGAGAGTTTGCAAACCAACTTGTGACTGCAAAGATAATTACTCCAGGGATTCAAACGGAAAATGTGTACCTGATAATCCTCCTTGTGGTGAGTAATGCTTTCATCTTATGTTAGTTCGATTTGTTCACATGAATACGTACAATCATCTCAGATAATGTCAAAAATCATATAAACGTGAAACCTTTAGAAAAGTTTTTCTTCATCCTTATTTCTCGTCTACAGAATCAAAGACTTGCGATGTAGATCCTGAATGTAGACGTACTTGCGCCGAACCTAATCCGAAGAATTGTTCTTATCAAGACGTTACCGAGAATGAATACGGTTGTAAATGTAAGCCGGGATATATTCTGTTACACAAAAACGGTGAATGTGTGAAAATCGAAGAATGTCCATGTAAGTAGTACATATTATATTAAAGTGCTTTGAGTAAGTGAAAACTACGTACGTAAGTACGCACGTGTTGGTATCAATTAACTAACTTTTTAAATTTCTATCATGGGTTACAGCAAGTTGAATACTTATTACTTCCTTACGTCTTTGTTATAGACCGTAGTTAATGTAAGAAACATTTAATTGCTGTGTTACTGTTACTTATATTCTATTAATTTAATATTTCAAATTTTAGCGGATTTAGGCTGCAATTGGGACAAAAATGCTGTAGTGTCTAAGTGCCCACCGCCATGTCCATCCACGTGTTCGTCTCCTAACCAAATACTTTGTAAAAAAGCCTGTCTGGATGTTGGATGTAAATGTAAGCCAGGATTCATATTATCTGAGTTAAACGGACTTTGTGTACCGCCTGAAAGTTGTAAAGGTTTGTATATTATTTGTATGATTTAACTGTAATGTATAATTCCTTAAAGTACCTTTTTAAATCAAAGGATCTTTCTTAAAGAAAACGGATTCCAGGATGTATCAAGTACTCGTTTTATTCCAGGAGGTAACCCATGTGGAAAGAATGCGACGTTTTCTAGCTGCAGCACTAGATGCTCCTACAATTACTGTCCTAAAGATGATTCTCCCGCTGTCTATGATTGTGCGCTGCCGTATCCTTGTCCATCGGGCTGTGTCTGCAATATCAATTATAGGAGGAAGAGTATTGACGAAAGACAATGTATTCTCGCATCCGAGTGTCGTAAGTGATATGTATTTACTGCTTACCAAAACTTTCCACAAATCAATACTAGTTTTTCCAAAGTCAATAGAGGTGACAATATGTTTTGTCTTTGTATGTTGGCAGTGGAAACTCTTGTTTTTATTTGCTTCGTCTGCCTGTAATTGAATTTTGGAATTGTAATTTCACCCACTTCAAGATTAGACTGATTTTAAAGTACACCTGTCAAGGGATTATATTAAGTAATTTAGACAGTTTGGTTTCAATTATTGTTAGTTCAGTCATTTTATTTCTATTGTATTTCAAGCTCCCGTTATTTGTACACGACCCAATGAAGTTTGGGACTCCTGCCCGTCTGATTGTTTACAAGATAGATGTGAAGACGCTGGTAAAGAGCCAATACCTTGTAACACCTTCGTCTTGAACTGCCAACCGAAGTGTGTGTGCAAGAAGAACACATTCAGGAATAAGGATAACATTTGCGTACCAGTTAGCAAATGCCGTAAGTATTTTAATTTCTTCTGATAAATAATTATCATGTGAGGGAATATTTAGCTAACCTTTGAATTAATTCCGGGACAGAAAATTACGCTCTTGTATATTGTGATTTTTTTGACATTGTTTTCTATTTGCAGCAAAGGAACCAGTACCATCTGACGTGGTACCAAATAATTACTAAAATATTATTGCAAAGTAAAAAAAGAAACCATGATGCGTTTTATGGCTTTTACTAAATATCGTATTAACAATGGAATCCTTATCCGAAGAAATAAATTATAACTTTTTGAAGTTTTGAATAAAATATTAACAATTAAAGCTGATTAAAACACGTACTGAAGACTTTTTTTGTGTAAAATCGTAACGCCTTATTCCACGCTACTAATAGAATTCTATGTATTATATTTACCCATAATTACGTTATTATACGTAAATACATAATACTTATATAATAATAAATAATTATCAACAAGCAAACATTTACGAATTGATTTTGAAACACGAAACCGTACTCAATAAAGTATGCAAATGAGACAAACAGCTACCTACAATATTTGTTGAGTGTTTGAAATCAAATATGAATATTTACCTTTACTTCTTCGCGTAATTCTATTTGCTTAGGACATTTTAAAAGCATCCCCAAGAGGATTCAAATAAGGGCTATATCTAAACCGATATTGAGGTTGAATTTATCTATAAATCTATTTAAGAGAGGATAATATACTTACTGTGACCATTATGATACGAGAAGGAAGAAAGAATCAAAAGACATCTTACCTGCCTAAATCGGTTCAATTTTTAAAGCTACTCAACAAATTAATGAAAATTATTCTCTTCCCGACATAGTCGGGCACTCCTGTTATTATGTTCTTATTTACATGTTATTTCGTCATAAAGTTCTATAGTGTAATTACTGGAAACAGCGCTTTCGGGAGTATTCCAGCATAGCGCAGTTTTTATTTATTTTATTGCGTGTCTAGCCTGGCTTAGTAAGGTATACTATATTCATAACTCTGTGGCCTCGTCCAAGGCAATTGAGATTGCCTTATTAATATTTCACCCCGTTCTGTGGATTATTTTCCGGTTTTCTGCCTAACTTAAGATTATTTAAGTAGCGTGGAATTGAAGAATATTTTCAGTGTTCTTACATTTATAAAATTCAAATGCTGCATTTTTTTACATTTTTTAAATTCTAAGTTTGTTTAAAATGTGTGTTACCATATACAAATTTAATTTAATATTTTTAAGCTTTAAGCGAACACAATAACAAAGGCACAGAGTTATTAACTTCATCTCTGGGGAAATAAAAAAAAAACTTTCTGATTGCTTTTCAGTTACAACCCTTTATTTCGTAATAACATTTTCCTGACAATTAATTGGTATTTTGTGACACAGTTTCTCTATGTAAACTCAATGATGACCGGAATGGGGATTCTTACACTGTTCATGAGTGACGCAAGTTCCAGTGGCATCTCTTAAATATCCATCAACGCACTCACAAGACGGTTGATAACAATTGGCATCTATCAACGGACATGGAGGTCCTTTGATTAAATGCTCACAATTCTTGTAACAAACTTCTAGTGAACATTTATAGTATTTTTCATTAGCTGGACAATCTGCGAATAGTAATAAGAAATATTCAAAAAATGTCACCCGGAGATAGTGTTTGCAACAGTGAAAGATTTTTAAAATCTATTCAGAGCCTATACGTGCAAACAATCATATATTTTATCTTTATAATAGTAGTAGGTATCATCACCAGCTTACTACACGTCACCACCGAGGGGCGCGGACCAAATCTTAAGGTGACTAGACGATAGTCAACCACGCTGACCCAGCGCGGGTTAGTAGTTAAAGCTGTAGTTAAATAAGATTTTAGTAGGACAAAATATCAATATACCTATTTATAACTAGGCCAGCGTTGGCCTGGCTTCTAAAGCCTTGTACACACTAGGATAGTATTTTTAGTCGAGTAGCAAGTAGCAAGTATATCTGAACAAATTATTTATAATCAATTCTACTAAAATGTTGTTGTTCGGACACGTTTAGTTACTAAATTATAACCCTAGGGCATAGGTTTAGGCTTAAACGAGTCCGAACAGTAGTAAATCCTTTGTTCGGATAAATGCTACTTGCTACTCGACTAAAATAATATCCTGGTGCGAACAAGGCTTTAGTTATACTGTCGGTGGCAACGTATAACGAGCATATTGCCAAAAAAAAATATGATATATTGCAAGCAAATTACAAAACATTTTATTTTAACAAAGATTTTATTTTTCCTATCAAAAATATGCTAAATAACATTGATGCGTGTAGAAAAGGGACCAAGCAAAGTATGATAAAGGGAAGGACTTACCAAGCGGTTTATTTTCAACGGGCGATGTAATAATAGTTTCCAATGTCACTGTGAGAACAAACGCTACCAATACGAACGAATTCATCTTGGCTACTAACTTATGCCGTCGCTCCTCACACAATGATTTTAAAATTCAACAAATCTGTTTATATAATAAATATTAGTATAATATAATAAATGTGATCTAATGTTTTGAACTCATCTAATAATAAGATAAGCAAGTCATTATTGTACAAGCGAATAAGGAAAATATATGCAATACTATACAGAAATATTTATAATAACTCGGCTTGTTTAGTTAATAATGGGTTTAACCAAGTCTTTTTGTTGTTTTTATTACTTCTATGAAACTAGATAGATTTAAAACACGTTTTAGACACGTTTTCAAGGAAATAATCTAATAAAGTCTGGAAAAAAATATAGTAATAAGTTAGATCCATGATGGGCTCCATTTCCGCAACTCCACGACTAGCGCGTATTTTGAGTGACTTCACACATATCTTTGAATTTCTTCGCCGATATGTGCACGTTGCATCACGATGTTTACCTTCACCGTAAGAGGGTAAACATGTACATATGAAAATCGAAAATAGAAAACACATTGGTGCATGGCGGGATTCGAACTCGGGACCTGCAGTTTACTAGTCAAGAGCTGAGCCACCGACGCTCGTAAAAAAATATATCGAAAATAGAAAATAAAAAATAATGTTACATAATAAAGGTTCGTTAAAAAAGGTTTAGGGGCTACGAGAAATGTTTAAGCCTCTTAATAATTTACTTTATTTGTAAAAAAGTATTTAATAAAAAAAACTTAACGTTCAGTTTGCGCTTTATTCGTCGTTTATTTTTTTTTATGAAGTAATTATTTAACCAACAAATACCCCTTATTCCGAAAAAATGTACTGCGATAAACGAGGACCAATAAGTCGTCGATTACGATACTGGAGGACCAATTTATGTGTCATACCAATTATGTACTCGTATCATAAGAAGTACCAGGAACTAGGATTTTCTGTATTTTGGAATAAATTTTATGAAATTATTCTCGTTTCGGAATAAAGCGGATTGTGTTTATTTATAATTTATTCCCCTATTTTCAATAATGGCGGGAACCAATGAGCAAGGGATTAGATTTCCCTACTATTAATATGATGCTATTCTTGTGTTAGTATAAAATGCTTAAATAAAGAATATAAACAAGTACGCCTGACATAAAAGATAATCTACTGAAAGTAGGGGCGTTGAGTCCGAACGGTTAGGCGTCTTATCTCAACTTGCTGACTTGAATTACGATCAAAAGCTTACTATCCCAGATAGATAATGTGAAATAGACTCTAACAGCGTGAAAACAAGACTTACTTTGTTTTGGCATTATACAATTTCTAAAATTAATAAAAAGTAATATAAATACGCAAGTTTAGACGGATGTTTGTTAGCAAATTTGATAGTGCTTGACAAAATAAGTAAAATAAGTGCCACGACAGCCACAGTACAACGAAGCTCTTGTAATGTTTTTGAACATCGATAGAGAGCCCCCCTTTTATATATATGTATGTAGAGCCTAGAGAGAGAGCTAGAGAGAACTAGAGAGCCCCTAGTGAGCTGTCATAATGTAGTTTGACTT
>QDHC01002456.1:1219394-1233201 GCA_013186455.1 Papilio dardanus tibullus | reverse complement strand
GTCTCAGATTGATGATAAGTCTAATTTAGCTGCTCAATATCTTCAGAATAGTCACGTTGAGACTACAAGTATTGCTAAAAGACGTTATCTCGGTGACTGATTATCATTTTGCTTGAAGAAAGCTTAATAACTCACTCATTCCTTATTTTGTTGCTAAAATGTCAACACCATGAATATCGATGCATGTGCAAATTTTTACTTTACGAGTACTTAAATGTTTAACCATAATAATGAAAGTAGACTAAATTTCATTTCATTCATTTACAATTTTGGCTCAAGTTTGGTGAGCATAGCGCATCGACATTAAATCTGGCTCTATGATACCGATGCTTTCGCCTACTGCTCACTATAAAAGTATTAAATTACCTTTACGAAGCACAAAGCGCTGACGGCCGTTATTTAAAACGATATATTATAATTATTGTAACCGATACGTCATGATGCAACGCAGACGAAAATAATAAAATTATATCCGAAAAATTGGCGAAGCGTTTTTCACGAGGCAGTGGTTTGTTGCAAAAAAGGACATTGGAATTATCTAATGAGCTGTGAAATTGGGGTCTGGATGTAACTAAGGCAACGTATATCGTGTTACTGGGCGCACCGCGGCGCAAGGCAAGGCCGGCGCGGAAATGCACGCTAAACAGCCGTTATTTAAAGAATTTTCTGACTAAAAGACGATCTTATCTCTACGTACGAGCATCTCTCCATCTCTGCTCTTTACTCTCTAGTTAAAAAATCTTCTCTATTAGCGTTTAGGAAAGCAACTCAATGTCTAGTATATTATTTAGTTTAACTTTTTCCTCGCTGTATGTGTTTGCGCCACGCGCCCCGCGCCGCTTGACCAACATTATTAACACGTTTGACCGCGAGGCAGTGCGGCGGCGCTGCTGCCGCTGGCTGCACATCTTTTTTCATCGCCCAGTAATCGGATACTTGTAATGTTGCCCACATTTAGCCATTACTGACTATTTAATTACACCATATTAAGGCAAAGAATCTCTTTAGAGCATATTAAAATGTACAGTCTCAAAAAGTACGATCATTTTACGTTTGGCGATTTCATAATCAAATTATCGTTTTGTCATTGAAAAGACATAAACTCTCTTCACACACAAAGTCGCTTAAACTTGTATTATGCTGAATAGGTAGACAGAGGTGGGTAACCCAAACTACATTCGCTACGAAGCGATTCTATACCGAACGTCAAAAATCTATGAAAGTGACAATTACGTAAGATATGTCACACGTGACAATCACGATATTTATCGAATGTCAATGTCAGAATCATACATTTTTGAGGTTCGCTATAGAATCGTTTCGTAGCGAATAGAGTTTGTCAGTTGCATTCTTGTAGCAAATCACTAACCGATGATCCTTTTACAGTTTGGGAATTAGTTATCTTATCAGATATCAATCTTGTCTGCTCACGTTGTATCCTACTCAGTAAAGATATGCACTGACATAATCTTCCTGTAAAGGGAACAGTGTCAGTGTGGCACAGGCTGCAACCTGACACGCCGGCCACTGGCCACACGATACCCGTGTAGCGGCCACCTGGAACATCGCACCGGGCCATCTGGCCACTTCGAAATTTAAACCTATCGTGCGAAAATGAGCAAGATTTTGGCAGCAACTGATTTGAACAATGCGATATGGATAATTTTCTTATCCTATGGCTTCTTTAGACCGAGTTCGAGCAAAAAATGGAGATGTCTAATGAAGCCAGGGTTAGGGTTAGGGTCTGTAACAAAATTGGAATAATAGTTGTGGATAATTTCGAAGTGAGATGTTTCACACTTGACATATAAGGTTGTTACTGTTAGGACTCAATTACAATGTCTACAAGTGTATAAAGCTAGTCTCACCCGATCAGACAACGGCTCCAATTAACTCCTGTATTTGTATTCATAATTGAGAGTTTAATGTAGCCGCGGTCCGGTTACTGCCACTTGACCCTCGCACCTGCCGACACAAGAACTCTGTACAAAATAACTAACTCATTATTTCGCTCATAAGGCGAATGCAATTAATTCCTTATTAAAATGCAGATAGCAAACCTTTCGTGAAACACCAATTAAGGAACAAAACGCTATTGTTGCATTTGTCATATCGCGGACACTGATAGCCTCCGATGTAATTATTGGCTAGATTTTAATTAATTAAGTTAGCGTGCCGACGCTCCGTATAATTCCACTCATAACGTCTCCGGCGCAGAACGTTACTAAATCAATAAGACGTAAATATCATGTTTAAAATTAATTGAAACTTCTCACGATTTAGAAAAATATAAAGTTAATAAAAAATATCAAAATATATTTTACTTTTTCCTTTAACACAACAAGAAATCTGAACACTTCGGGTCGTCGTGTCACCCTAATTAGTTAGTTTTCACAAATCAGACATTAAATGTTTCTAAATTAAGAGACATCGAAATTTTGAATTTGAAAGCCGATCTGAACAGCCGTCAGGCTCGCGAATGATACATTAAATGCCACAAGAGACACCTTCGTAGGGAAATATTAATTAACAATAAACATGCTATAGCGTATACTCGTACTATCAAACACCACGCCTCAAATATTATCAATTAATTGGCGATATTTGTAAAAATTATTGTCTCGAACGTTTCTGACCTTTAGCAGTGCACGAGCCTCGTCAGCTGCCGCGCGACTACAACGTAAACATCTTGAATAAAGTAAGATAATGCCTTTCCCGAGACATAAAGCGGTAGTGAAATAGATACCAGTGTATGTTTAGTACAAAATAAACCATACATTTATTAAATGACATGATACATTTTTATTACAATTGCATAAAAGTGCCCGTAGAAAGACAAAGATATAGAATTGGCTATAGAGTATACGGTCGAGGGAAAAAAAATGCCTTAGACTACGTCATAGGTATATTGTGTGTGCATCACTTTACGGCTTTAAACAAATAACATCATGTCTCAAGTCTTTGCCTGGGACGTATGAAAAATTAGTTCACTGAAAATACGCCTGGAACGCCACAATACTATATGATACGTCATATTTGTTTGGGTCTTGGTTCATTGACCCAAGTAAACAAAATCGCATACGGAGAAAGGGACCAAAGATCTATATTACTGTCTTTGTCACGTTACGTATATTTCGTATAAAAGTGTCTCAGTCGCTGTCAGTATGACATACGTCATGTCTCATCTGCCTTTTAATCTATGCAAATGCCTATCTATCTGACACCTGGAAGTCTTCGATGGCATAGTATCATATAGATTAGAAAGTGAACGTAACAATTTGACCTCATGCTACAAGATAATTAAAGTGTTTACATGCAACAGATACGAATGTCATTGAAGCAGGTTCTCACGGCATTTATAAGCGCTCGCACATTAGCTACTGCGGTGACCTCCTGAGAGGGGGGGAACCGAATGCTTCCATTATTGATGGCCAACATTAAAGTAAGATTCGTTGCTTTAAGATGAATCATTTCTTAATTACTACGATTAGAGTGTGGTTGATAAACAAATGAGCTCTCACCGCCCTGTAACCTTTGTGAGATGTACAGAGATATGTAGGAGTGGTATCACCATAGAGTAATCAGTGTACTAACAACAATTTAGTGGCATAGAGCATGTGACACCAGACCGCACATTTAGAACTCATTATCCGCCGCCGCGCCGTCACGCTGCCGATGACATGACGTCACTGATTATTCGAATGTTTGGAATTTTACTGCAGCTTAGCCAATCATAATTTTTGGTATTTAAAGTACAGGTTGCAAGTCACAAGGCAAAGTTAAGTTCCAGTAGCTTCTCTTTGTTTAGAGAATAAGAATAATCAATAAATAAAGACTTAGTTTGATAAGCAACTACATGTATCATCATTTGTCTCAACAATTAGTTCCACTATTTCTTTAACCTATAACACATTACGTAAAAAATGGTTTAATGTTTTGAGTCAAATTCGTATCGTTCTCAGTGGAATGTGTGATATTCCACGAGGCAGTACATTAATAGAGGCAGGTCCGCGGGCGGTGCGAGCGCGGGACGGGGCCGTGGCGAATGCGACACCCCGACAACAGCGCTCTAAACGTTTTTCCCAAACTCGTCATTAGTGAGGAGGTGCGCCACAAGCAGAGGCGGCAGCGGGCTAAATACTGTGTTCAATTAGACAACAAATATCTGTTTTATAAAGTCAATGTTCTTTGTGATGTGATGTGAAGGCAGTCCACAATAATAGTAACTTCGCCCCTCCGAGTAAATTGTATCGTAGTTGTTAATAAACAACTCGACGCTATTTCTGCCTTCTCTACTTTCTTACAGCAACAACTTCCGTTGATAATAACTTCAATATTATTATACTTTGGACCGCAGCCCAAATACCTCCAAAGTTTTTACCGTGGTTTAGTAACGAGGTCGTATGTGGACGCCGAGGCATCCGTGTCGCATTCCCGCCGCGCCGCACTGTGCCGCGCCGCACGTTTGTTGCAATCGTACCGCATCTCTTATACCCTGCAGCTGCAGCGCTGTACCGATTAGCACTAGAGTCGCAGTCGCATCGCATCCCAGTCGCACAAATGGATAATTTCACTTCAGCTGATTTATTTGCTGGGTGTGACAGTTTTGTTTTACAGAATACGTTCCTTATTTATTTTGCCAAAATAAAGTGATATTAAGAGATCATTAAGGCAAAACTTGAAGAAAGCGACTCAATTCCGTCCCCACGATAATGATCAGACACATTTAAACCGGGCGAGCGCACTGGCCACTGCCGACTGGCTCTGCGCAGGCGACCTCATTGCGACCAAAAAACTCCATTTGCTGCGCAATCTAGATTGAAATCGGAAGCGCGGAGTCAGCGGCTTTCGCACCGGGTAACCCTTAACGTATCAATTTTACCCTTAATTACGGCAACGGGCCGGCGGGGCTGCGGCGGGGGTCGGCGCGGACCGCCGCGGAGACAGTAAGTGTTATTGATGTCCGCGGCCGCGGTTGGAGCGCGCAAATTGAACTCGGCCATCGGGCAGGTGTCAAAAGCTCGCCCGAACTGGGGCAAAAAAGGTCATCAGCTATAAAGCTGTGAGACGGCGCAGCGCACACACCGCACACACCGCGCACAGCACAGACCAACGCGCAGATCTGACACAATTGCGTGACTCGCAACTTAAACAGTTGCATTGTGAGCTCCAGTGCTTAATAGCCTGTGTTATTTGTATCTATATTATAATTACTTAATGACTAGTCAAAACATTACAAAACCACTGCTCCAAAAATGTTGAATATGTAACTGTCAAATCCGAAATACATTTCCAATAAGATTAGTCAACTTGTCTAGTCTATGTTGACGGAGCACACTATAGTCGCAGTTCTAACACCACAGTGGCGCCATGACCCACTGTGCCTAGATCTCCCGAGTCTGTAGGTATAATTTAGTGACATGGATATTGTGTACGATACTTAATCTATGTCTGGGATGCGTTAACGTGCGTTTTTATCATAACGACAATATTAAATAAAGGGGCGGTCGGCGACGCGGCTGAGATGATTTATTGGCACCTCGTTGCCGCGCCGAGCGGGGCCGAGCGAGGTCGCGCGGGGCTGTGCTGCGACCTGCATCGTGCTTTTATGAATATCATATTGTAATGTACTAATGACCCACTGCCACTCTGTTCTGCTTTATGACCTTTCCTTATCTTTCACACGTCAATTTTAAGTAAGGTAATAAAAATTTGGCAATGATTTTTGAGTTCTTAGGAAGGTTTTAACTTGTAGCTTTTTACAGAGGAAAGGCATGTTCTACAGAGTAGTCAAACAATAACAAACCTATTGCCGCGGGCCCGGCAAAGCCCGGGCTGTCTGAGTGTGGTTCACAAGGCGCGCGATCACGCCAATCTCTATAGACGTGTCATTGATTTCTCGTCCAATTATCAAGGAAAACAGCGGGCGATAATTTTCTAAATAATACACGACACTGACGTATTATTTCTATTTGGCGCCTACAATAATAACACAATGTCTATGGTATTTATTACATAATTCAAAAAGCTCAATAAAGTAAGCTGGCTAACTGAAAAAGCAACTTAATCCGATGTAATAGAGTTCACATTTTTACGTCATATACAGGCGTGTAAGACCTTTTACTTTGTGCGTGTGTGTCAAACAGTAGGAGGCTTATTACGGCGTGAGGCGGTCGCGGGGCGCGGGGCTCGGCGGTGTGAGCGGCGGCCTGCGCCTGACGGCCGCTAGATGGAGCTGACCGTCGCCATTGTCCCCCTGATTGAACGATGAATACCTCACATCAATTGTTATCATTCTTCGGACATTTCTCTCCTAAATAGTTTCTTGCACGCAAACGGTTAAATCATATAGTACCGTGTAATACGGTGTCCTTTATTATAAGTAAATCTATATTTCTTTTTATCTCTTTGACATTCATCATTAACTAGTTCGTGTCCCTTTTCTACTTCAGTTTCATTATCCAAACGTGGGCTACGTTACATACTTTATATGTGTGACAGGACGGCGCGCCGCGGCGCAGGCGTACAATTTGTGGACGCGTGTATTGTGGCAGTGTCAAATAATGAAATGGCCCGACCTTGTGCACTTTGTCATGGAAAAGGAACCATAAACAACTAATGAACATCCGCGGCGTATTATTCTAGCGTCGCGCCGCGTCGCGTATCGCGTTACCTGCGCCCGCGCACCGTGCGATTCGCGCACATTAGCTCGCTGCGTTCGCGTATCGGGTGTCATTCGTTCACATGAGGCCATTCATTCCGAATGAATGGAGTCTCTCGCTCCGCACAATGGCGGCGGGCGGGAGTATAAATAAAATAATTAGTACTAGTGTTGATTCATTTAGCTTTACCTGCAATCATTGATATTTGAATACGGCGATATTTTATACGGTCCTCTACTGTTGTGGTATTGTCGAGTGCTTATAGTGAGCCGGGATGTGCGGGGCCGCGGGGGCCGCAGGAGGAGGGAGAGGGGGGCGATGTTTGCTTCGAAATAAAAAGAAGTAAATTAATTCATATCATTGCGTCTGCGTGTTTTTGTAGGGCGGTGTTGAATATCTCGAGCACAGCTTGAGCTCTATTGTTCTAACTTTATTATGCTCTTAGATTACTATTCTAATATTATTTAATAATATTGACAATTGTATGTAGTTAATGTGATTGGCAATAACAGGAAACGGCAGTCCTTTATTTGTTGTAGTTAACATCATGACCGTATTAACGTAAGAAACGGTCAGTAATCAGTTTTGGTTCACTCATGATTCATGGCGAAAAATGCTCAGAAAAAGTTTACGTTCACTGACTGCATTCATTGTAGTTGCTAACATTTCTTATGTGGTATAAATCTCAGTTTAAAACGGAGCTCTCACAAAGCTCCTGTATAAAATAAGAGCGAACAAAGTGAATATTTCTCACGATCAATTAATCCTTTAGTGCGGAAGAGGGCGTATTGTTGTTATGACTTAATTGAGATTTGAATGGCGTTGCTGAGCACTAACAAGGCACAAGACCTATCAAATAACACTCAGAACATCTCGCACAAGCGCTCTAGTGATGTCCCAAACCCATAGACAAACATTCTGTTTTTTTTTAATCTAAAATGCTTAATATTTAGCTTATTTTTTAATAATTATTTACTGTAATCAGTGTAAAAGGCAAAGGTCCACATTTTCTTATTCCACAATTCTCTACAATATAATTAAGTCGAACAAACAATTTGTTGATAAAATATTTCATAACTTCAATTTCATAACTAATTCTTAATTTTGTTAAAACTCATCAAGGTTTGATTTCACATTGATATTTCTCCTTTTACCGTATCTATTTTTTTTAATAACTGACTTGTATAAATTAAAAATATATTAGTTGAAAGCTGTCGTTTATCGAGCAGACAAGGCGCATCACTACAACGAATAAGACAGCCGAAACAAAACGATGAGGCCAATCTTTCTTTTTGGCGTTTGTCGACGTTGATGGATACGCTGGGGTTTTTGTTGGGCGCTCGCAGCTCGCACCTGATGGTCCAGTCAAGTAACTACTTAGAGAAATAATCCCGTGATGAAATGCAACACATTTTACTATTAGATTTAAAGTTTCTATTTGCCCAATGACTTTGCTTAAGAAATTGCAGTTAACACAGAGTAATGTAGATAAGTAATTAATGAAAAACACCATGTGGTAAGTAATGATATTGAGACCTATCTTTAGAAGTGACATTATTGTCTTACACAATGAGAGCTGCAGAACACCGCGTGTGTCTCACTAGGGCTGCGATGTTCCTCTATTGAGACGTCGAACAAAGCGTCTCCGGTACCAATAGCGTTAATAATTATGCAAAGATTTTAATCAAGACGCAACAATACGATCATGAAGCGCGCACAATTAACATTTCGATGGCAAATGAGCGCTCACCTGAGACCTCGTCCGCGCCGCGCGCTCCGTCAGCCCGTCACCCCGTCACTCCGTCTGTCTTCGCTCTTACCATTAATCACTGCGATTCTTGCGAGTGACAGTTAATATTGCAATGCACGTGGTGTAAGTGGCAAGCGGTCGCGGAAACTGAAGCGGGAGCGTTTTGCTAAAACATAAATAGCTTCAAGTAGCCCTGTGCAGAACTGTAGTTTATAAACCTCCATTAGTGATCAAATGCACCTACATAAACTTAAGTTAGATTAATATAAGTCGGTATTTAACTTATTGTTTGCTTACTTTGCTGATAATTCGTCTCAAGTATTCTTATTATGTTCCTTTTATGTAAATAACTATCTTTTCAACCGGCCAACATTTCTATGGATATATTCTATGCGCCTGTACTTGGAGTCTAACAATCCCGCTCTTGCTCGTGTGTTGCGCGAGGTGTGAGCGCTGTGTGTCGCTGAATGTCGGGCGGTGAATGCGCGATGCAGGTGGCTGCCCGGCGGCGGCATTGTGCCCTCCGCCGCCGCCAATCTCTGACCCCCGCGCGCCCCCCACGCACCAGACCCACTGCCATTTGCCTAATGACTGCACCGACACCGCCATACAGCACACCTCACCTTACCTGTTCGTACACATTACCATTGATCAGGCGACTTCATTTCTTTTCTATCAATACAAATCAAAGAAAGAAACGATTGATGAGAGAATGATAATAATTCAAAATTAGAAAAATGAAATTGTAAAAACCAAAATTCCGTCATCCCTACGCGGTGGTTAATTCTCTGAACAAGAACCGGTGTTAATATGTAGAGAACATGTCGAACTGCAACGTTCTGTTGACATTGTACATACAAACGACAACAAACATAAAAAGAATCAGCGCGTAATCGCGTCAAGTGTAACAAAAATCGATTAATCGGCTGCCTTTACGCTCCGCGGCGGAGCGGCCGGCCTCCCCTCGCCGCTACCACTGCACTCGCGCCCGCGGCGCGCAGGCGACAGCGCCCGCAGCACGCTGTCGCTGGCGGCCGGCGGCGGCGTACAGTGGTACGCGGGGAGTTCGCACCCTCTGTTTGGTTAGAGGGGAATCCTTCAACACTTTATCACATATTATGGTTAAGTGGGACGAATGGAGTCGCCGCTGAATGTGATTGACTTCGCCTATTGACGCTTTTTATTGCGTCTCTATTGCTGGTTGATTAACAAAAATCTAAAATATGCTGCTTACCTTCTACGCGATATTTTAAACTGACTTACACATTTTTATATTGTTGTCTGGTTGTTATTGTTTGTCAGACATTTTTTTCTGAAACATTCAGAGGAACTTGTTAAGTCTATGGTCATAAGTAACCGGAATATTTATTTTATATCTATTTCTGGCAGCCCTAAAAGTTACGCGTTCATAGAAGCTCATCATATTTATAAACAAACAAGTACCTATGCTGTTGTCAGTAGAGCAACTGACTTCGCCAACTTCCGTACTGTTCACTAATATTGACTGAGGCGCACTCGAGGGACGCGACTAAACTTAAAACATGTCAATATTTTGCTACTTCTTAAGAAAACTAAACAAGGGAGTCGATCATAACACGTCACGACAAGACGCGACACTATTACGTAGCAAAAACAATACGATAACAATGGAAAGTCTCTGAGCAAATATTTAGCAAAGGCGCCTTTCAGAAGCACTCGGCGGCGTTTAGCGCGAGTGCTCGCTAAATGCACAACCACAATAACGAGCCCTTTGCTCGATGACGTAAGACAATAGCGGACAAGTGCCCCCCCCCCCACTGCGCGCCTGCTTGCACAACATTGGGCCCCTCTTGTTTACTTTCCATCCGACCTCTAGTGCTTTACGGACTGTTTAAAGTTGTAAAAACATGAGCTCAAAAAGATTAACTGATTACGCCATCCTGTAATTTATTTTTAACTGCGCATTTTTTTACTCTCCCATTATGTATAAATTGTCATTGAATATTTCAAAACAATGGACCAGTTTAGATTGTAAATAATCTAAAAACTAATTAAGGAGGATCTTGTAACAATGTCAAATATTAAAGTGAACAGAGCGCTCCCGGAGGCTCTCCTCCGCCCCCGGTAGAGTCCTGGATAAAGCGGAGTCCACTCCGTCAGCTTAGCGAGGTCAAGCCTTTCTTCATAACATCCCCTATCCCTATCTGTTTAGCGTTAACCTTCGCAAGTATGAGAGAGAGGGGCTGAGGATCTCGGGGCAGTTTATTACTGGAGTCTCTTTGTAAATAAAATTAAATATTCAGAAAGGAGCTCACGAAATCACGACTATCCCTTCGCGAACTCCGCTAGCCTCGCATCTATTACGTGTCGTCATTGCGTTCATAGATACTGTTGCCATATAACAACGCTTAAGTATTCTTTATAAAGATTTGGATACAGCTGGAAAATAGCGACATCAACCAAGATACCTGTTACCCTAGGGCTTCATTAAACCGAGTTCGCAAAAAAAACCGAAGATTTTGCTTCGGTGTAAGGCTGTTTTTTGCGTGACATCGGTCTAATGAAGCACTAAGGTTACTTAATAATCGAAGAAAATTAAGAACAATGCAATGCGTGTTCAACTCCGATGTCATAAAAAATGAATCCGAAGCTTTTATGAGTTGACGAAGTCAGTTGCTATTGTGACACGTAATAGATCGAATCTGGAAAGCCTCTTGTCAGTCATAGAAAATTAAATCTGTCCGGACTCTGTCCGTGGCAGCGGAGGAGACAGGGTCCCTCCCCGCGCCGTGCGGCCCGCCACCGACCCGGCACCGGCCCGGCACCGGCACCGGGTGGCTCCGACCCGGACGAGTTCGGACTAATGAATTCGTTTTTCCATCTGCCTGTTGAAAATATATTGTTTGTAAAACATTTTAAGTAAAATTGAAAATTTATCAAAACTAAATCGTAGTTTTTGTAAAATTAGTTTTGGAAGTAAATTATTTTTTTACATTTTTGTTAATTGTCATATTCATTTTATAATTGGCTATTTGGTCGACAGTTTGGATAATACACTAACCGTTAAAATAAAACAATATTAAATATATTAGGACTGAAGTATTGACAAAAGATGTTTAACTCGACATGTGTAGTAGCAAGGCATCTTCAGCGGCCACTCGAGTGTCCGGCGCCCTTCGCAAACAATTTAGTTTTCAATTTAGCGAAACGACGTCTCTCCGAACCCCATAATACCGGGACTAACGGATCCGCGTGGTCCTTGCGGACCCCGCACCAAGCTCCATGGGGTCAGGTAATCGTCGCATGACGTCTCAATAAATTATACCTACTCAAATTATTTTGATTTCCTTTTAGGGACACTTGCAGATTTGTTTTCTTTTATAAAATTATCAAGGAAGTTAGAAACTTATTTCCAATTGTATAGTTATGTAAACGTTTTCTCAATATGATAATTTTTTACATCTTTCTTTATGAAAGGTAACGCAAAGCGACTACCCTATTACGATTAGTAGACAGACAAAAAGTCATTTCTCACGAGTCGCTCGTCGCTCGTCTCTAGAAGAATGGATACAAAGAGCCTATCACAAACGTTAGCAAAAATGTTTTCGTATTCATCGATATTTGTACGAGAGTACTTGTACTTTGTTCCCGGTAGGGGCGCTGATTAATTCTAAAACAAATGTCGATGCATTAGAGAACTTTTTCGAAATATTTTCTTATAGGCCCTCAGAACTACCGATACAATGATTATCTACATGGCGGGATCAATCTGTTTCTATCAGAACTAATTATAGAAAACAAGCCTCGCAATGTTTTTGTATTCCGCCTTAATTATTAAATCTAATTAAATTAATTAGGGAGCGTCAGTCCAGGCCTACGTAACTAATTATATATTTTTATACATATATATTTATTAACACTATTGTTTGATTATATTCTATTACCAATATATGCAGTTAATTATCAAAATGTATATTTAACAAGGTGTAATAAAATACCTTTTTTGGTCAAGCATAAAACACCTCTGTAGCGCCTGAGAGTGTTGCATTTATCTTGTGCAGGCGGCAGCTGAAGGTTACCCATAAATAATGTTATCAGTTGCCGGCAGAGGGCGGCGGAGGGTGGCGGAGGGCGGCGGAGGGCGCGGGCACAGCAAAGGTGCCGCGGTAACGAGCCCGCGCCATATTAGTCCCATCTTTGTCTATGATCGCACCCGGCCCGGTACGCGCTAATTGTTACCAATACCTTACCATATCTTACACACCGCCACTGCGAATTGACAACACTGCTCCAGTTGACTATGAATCATAAGGGTGAATACCGTTTTTTGTACCAATCCCAAGTATAGACATTACGGTTTCAGCAAGCGTAGGCTCAGCGGAAAACAGCAGGAAAAAACTGTAAGCATTGCTTGTGCGATGAATAACAAAGCATTGTGTCGGATTGGCATGTAACATGTACCAACAGTACGCAGGTAATGCGCAAGGCGGTGTATCTGATGCCGTCGCGGACAGTCAGAGGTGCCTGTCCCGCGTGCTCGACCCCATGTATCACAGGAATTTATGTTACCACGCACTATCTATGAATGCTTGATACTGACACTGCCGCTTCCTACACTACGGTCTTGCTAATGTACTCGTAGCCCTACGGCTACATTACACCGAGTTTGCGCTTAAAATGGAGATTTTTCTTCGGCGTAAGGTCGTTTTTTTCGTGACATCAGTCTAATGAAGCTTTAGGTTTATTATCACAGTTCGCTTCCAAATGATTACGACATAGTCCAAGCTTTTTAAAAAAATAAGATATTTTCGATACTATTTGAGTTCCATATAAGGTTTTCCTTGATTAGTTTTAATTTCTTCCTACTAGGTCTCGAACAAAGCTAGATCAAACACCGGGTAGGTACTCGTATGAAGTCGTTTTTCCATAGATAATTGCGCTGCACAAAGCGCGGCAAACGCAGACCGACATCGAGACGTTATTAACGGTTACTCAATAACCGGTTACGTTACGTCGTTGTCGCGTCGTCGTCGCGTTCGCCGTAAACGTTATCGTGTGAACGATAATTATGATGCACAATTATTTTATAATTGCCACGTGAATTGAGTCATTTACATTGCGTACGGCCTCTGTACGCAATGACTGCGCGGGAGCAGCGCGGACCGCTTCACGTCCCATGAGATGTGACCCTCTACAATAAGACGTAACATCTTCGCCAAAAAGGTTTATATCTAGATGTAAACAAACATTCAGTGTTAAAATCTAAAGGGATCTTTGTATCAATAACGACAGCTTGTTCGACTCTTGTATTAAGCAAAATCTGCTTAGCAACTTGCAATGTTTGATTGAGCATAAAGTTGAGTGTAAAAAGTAACAGTGTATCGTCGTAACAGAATCGCATATGCATACAATGCCG
>QDHC01002456.1:1146503-1166187 GCA_013186455.1 Papilio dardanus tibullus | reverse complement strand
CCTGTCGTTAGTGGACAGCAGATCATAGATACCCTCATTATAAATCTCCACAAAAGATACCTGGAAATGACACATAATTAGAAATGTTTGCCACACTGACAGAGGGTACATCAAGACAAAAATCTTGTTGTTTCCGTACCCAGACATAATACTTGATCCTATTGGTTAGATCGAGGTTGCTGGCTGCGAAGTCGTTGTGCAGCTTAGTGCTCATGCGCCGGTAGCGCTCCCGCAGCGGCACTGACACCTGCCGCAGCGTCTTCACAAACTGGATATGATGAAACAAAATAATTTTTATTCCAGAAAAGAAATAGCACTTTAAACTTTTCTTGAATTAACCCTTAAATGCACGATTTTTGTTTCACGTTTTAATATATTTGTGTAATAGACATGTATTACAGTCTAGGAAATGTATGTATTACAGTTTTTTTTATAGGAGAAGGAGGCAAACGAACAGCAAATCGCCTAAGTTAGTTAATCCGACGCCCACGGACACCTGCAACGCCAGAGGAACCGCAGATGTGTTGCCGGCCTTAGTTTAGTATGTTTTTTAAAAACAACATTGTCCATTTAAGGGTTAAATATAAAATTTGAAATATTTTTCGTAATTTTAACCTGTAGCTCATGTTCCTGTGATGCATAACTGAGTTTTTCAGCACCATTGTCGGCAGGCTTGTACACGGGGCGCACGTCTGCATCTACCACTCTGAACACATACTCCAGAGACCTCGGCACCAGCCCCGGCGAACTCACCGTACCCATCAGGGTAAATGTCTTGCCTGAACCGGACGCTCCATATGTCAGCAGTGTAAAGCTATGCCCATCTGGTAACTTTTTCAAATTTTCTTTTACAACTCTTTCAAATAATTCCTGGAACAAAAGATTTTTCAAAATAAACATTATTTTCTATTTTCTTTGGCCAGATATTTGAAGTTTGGATATTGTCGGAGTTATGAAATTCTCACCGTTTGATTGGCCTCGGGTCCAAAAATGTGAGAAAATGTGTACATTTTAGACACATTGTACTGCGTGCGGCGACCGTGGCCCATTGTCGACGTGTCCAGAGATGTTATCAAGCACTGATCCGACTTCACTTCATACAAGTTGCTGGGAGTATTGCACGGCTTTAGTCTCAAATATACCTGCACCAGCTCAGGCTCATCAGATTCAGAATCGGTCTCGAACAAGTCCAGTAAATTAGTACCTTTCTGGGGCTTGGGTCGCATGAACGGGTTCGATATGAGAGGCGGTCTTGGCTCAATAAATGAGGGCACGTCTCGTTTGCAGCCCACATCACTATCGGAAATACGTTGCTCTATCATTTTTGTACTGCTTGTAACTTGAAATATAAGTTATTTGTAAATCAAACAAAACGGTTTGACTTTTTATTTTTATGACATTCTTAAAATCATGAATTTTGCCAACGTAAAAATATTTAATAAATTCTCGAAAATATTTAGTAACAGTCGATTCAGCTTAGTCAATGATTTATAAAGAAATTCTATGAAGAATCATCGTAAGCACCAAAAATTTGCAAGACGGATATTTGGTGGTAGACAAAACACTACATTACATTGCACAAACTGTACCGGAAAACAAGCACCATACAATAAACAGTTTCACGTAAATGAATTAAACTACGGACACTGCATGAAAGTATATTTTTATCGAGTTTTGATATAAAAACTTAACTCATTTCCTATCCTTCACAAACGGTCGCTCGGTTTTTAAATTTTGAACTTCAAGTTTATTGCCACCATTGAAAAATGTAAACATTCGCTCATAGATTATACAATTCTATGGAATTTCTTATCTGCATAGATAATAAATGAGACGTTTCTCAATTTTTTTTAAAAATTAAAATTGCATTTTGCTTTGATAAAAAGTTATAAATTATACAATATGCAGGTTCTTTGCAAAAACTAAGGTTGACGGTGAATTAATATTGTAGATGTATGAAATTCTACTGGCTTTCATTATCAAAATTATTATTTTGAAATGAATATTCAGACAACCACTACAAATGACTTAAAAAGTACACATCAATGAACAAAACATTTATTCTCAGGTGATATTTCAGACAGCATCAGTCCCTTCCTGTTATACCTACCCTAATTAGTACTTATTTTTTGACTAAACTAATTTAAATGTAAATAAAACGCTACAATATATTTTCATAGTTTATTTAAACTTAAGCCACCAAAGCAGAGGCAGTGCTTGACTCATATTTCCAGTTGGGAGGGAGCACACTCTTTGTTTTGTAGTAGCGGGCCAGCCTGTGGATTCTGGATTCAACAAGAATGAGCCTGAATTTGCTGTCCTTGTCTTTCCTGTTCCTTTCCAAGTGCTTCCTCATGGCCACTGCTTTCTTGATCAGGTAGTATAAATCCTCCGGTAGGTCGGGAGCGAGACCCATAGCTTTCATGATACGGAGGATCTTTTTGCCGGTCACAAATCTGACTTGGGCAACCCCATGTGAATCCCTGAGCATTACACCTGGAATTAAAGATATAAACATTATGAAAATAGGTTTAAAACATTTACATTAGACATATTTAAATGAAGGTAACATGTCAAAGTGATCCAGCAAACTTATCAGGCCCCTGGACAGGAATTCTATTGAAAAATATGTAAATATAAAACATATTTAGACAAAGATACCACTTTTTTGGCACAAAGCAAGTGCTTTTGTAATTTAGATTTACTTTTGCCTACTGGCCAAGTTTATTTCAAAGCAGTAGTGAAAAATACAATCAAAATTATATTTCTAAAGGGTATTGAATTGTTAAAATGTTTAAAACCCTGTTAAATTCTATTCTATTAGATTTAAGTATCCAGTACTCTGGTTGTAAGCAAAAACGTGTATCTTATGACATCTGATGTTCTCTTGTTTATGGCTCTCCCATAAAAAACATAAAATGTTTAAAATAAGTAATACTGTTTTTAAAATTTAAGAATATTCACAACTGCATGAAAGCCTATATACGTGCCAGTTTCTTTTACGATGACTGATATTACTGAAATACATTATAAATTATGAAATGAAAGCGTTCATGGAGTACGTACCGATTTGAGAGGGAGTTAGGCCCTTTTTGCCGAGTTTGAATATCTGTTCCTTCACATCATCAGCGGTCAATTTTAGCCAAGTGGGCACACTACGACGGTACGGCAATGCCGACTGGGAAATACCCTTACTGAAACACACAAAATCACAATTTCAAAGACGCCATGTGGTGAACGAGTCATTTCTAGGTTATACTTGCGTACACGCTGAGAGTTTTTTATAAATCAATTATCCATTGTATAAAAGAGAATTTCACAAATCAAATTATAGAAAATTTACCCAGGTGCGTGCATACGACCCATGGTTACGGCTTTAAAGAAATTTCGCCGATCTGACAACGACAACAAGAGAAACCAAAAAGATGGTGGCCGGAAGAACTACAATCCTTCAAAATTAGTGATGTTCTTACCGTTCAGAAATCAGCTTATCGGTTTAAAAAATATCAGAATTAATCAGTAATGGTTTCGAATATAATTTAAGTTTAGTATATCTGCTTATATTGGGTTTAATTGGGTAAAACTATAATTCTTAAAACGAATACAAGTTTTTTTCAGTTTATCCAATCAGCTCATTACGTTAAAGACAAAAAATTAATTACATATTTTTGAAACTATATAGAAACTCGCCACATTCGATTTAGAGAAAGAAGTCTCAAATATGTACTCAAATAAATTTTATACGTAAAAATTAAGAAAATTTGTACAACAAAAAATTAAGCATTTCCACTTTGCACAGTATCAAAACTTTTCCTTCGAAATTCAAATGTCAAATTCCAATGCTGCCGATCCACTGTGCAACGAAACGTCAAAACATTCTAAAAACTTATGATAAAATAAACCTATTTCTGTAAAAAAATGGCAGAGAAGTACGGTATATCTGAGGAACAGTTTAGGCTTATTCAACAGCAAGCTGCTAGAAGGGCAGAGTTCAGAAAAGAGTTTTTAAAACAAAGTACTAATCCTTGGAAACATGCAGCTGAAGCTGGCTATGTCGTGAGTTCAGAATTACGTAATTTTTTAAACATAATATTAAATTAGCGATTTAAAATGTTTATTTTTGTTTCAGTTCGATCCAGCGCTGCAAAAGTTTTTGTCAATGAAAGCCACTACTTTTGATCAGTTCAAACCAAATAAGACGAACACTATGTTCGCAATGTGCGCCATAGTGCCAATGTTTGTGTACGGATACTTCCTCTGGAACGACCGCAACAACCGCGAGCAGCAGATCAGGAGCGGTGAACTTCGTTATAAGGACAGAATGTTTAAGCTTGCTTAAAACTGTTAGAATCTAAACACCATTATTGTTAGTAAATTGTTGTATATATGCTATTTATTTTTTTTCTTAACGGTATTTTAATTCTGGCCACTTATACATGTTTGTGTCAAGTAGAAAAATAAATGTGTCATTATTAATGTAATTTTCGATTTGTATAGTATGCAAATAAAATAATTACAATGACTGATCATTTACTTTCTGAAATTGAGTGCAACATAATTAGAGCCCAAATAGCAAGAAGAGCTAAATATAGGAAAGAGTTCCTAAAATTGAGGTCTGATCCTTTTAAACATAGTGCGGAGGCGGGCTATGTTGTGAGTAATAAAGAATCTAATGCCTGCTTTAAGCAACTTTTAGGATTTAGAGATCTAAAGTGTTAAATTACACTGGATACTTGAAATCACGACATTTCAAATGTCTTAGGGATCTCTTAAAAGTAGGTGCATATGGGAATATTCCTTGTAAATGGCTACAGAAAACTCTGCATAAATTATCTGCATTCTTAAAAATTATATCCATGGGCTCTGATCACCTCAGTGTTTGGCCCACTTTTATAAAAATTCTCTATTTGACATTTTCAGTTTGACCCTGCTCTGCAACGGTGGCTGTCCATGAAGGCATGCCAGTACGATTATTTCAAAGCGAATCCGAAAACTATTCAGTATGGGTTGATGGGGATTATACCGATGTTCATTTATGGATATATGATACATAAACAACGGAGCAAGTTTGAAAGAGATTGTCGTTGTGGCAATCTCAAGCCGCGGGACAGAATGTTTAAATTCGCATAAATATTCATTAAATTATTTGCTTTAATTTTATTTAACTTATGAGCTGCCTCTTTACTGTACAAGATTTCAACTTCCACATTATAACCGACTAACTGTTGTGCGTGACTTCGTCCACATGGAATAAAATAATATAGCCTATGTTACTCGGGGATAATATAGCTTTCTAATGGTCAAAGAATTTTTGAAATCAGCCCAGTAGTTCTTGAGTTATTTCAATACAAACAAGAATTCAAAGATTCAAAGTTTATCTCTTTATAATATTAGTACAGATTATGTAGTTATTTGATGTATTAACAATTAATAGCATAAATAAAAAGTTTTAACAACTTAATCTCTTTAATTTGAAGCAAACACTAGATTTATTTAAAACAAAGTTTATCGGTCATCCAGAGATTTGTCTCTTGCTATAACGGAATCATCAAACTTGACCATGTATGTGGTGCCCTTGTGCCAATGTGCTGTTACCTTAGCAGGCTGAAAGTAAACAATAAAATTACATAATTTTTTGCATTGCATGTCCCTGTAACTCCTCAGCTTCATTAGACCGATGTCACACAAAAAATGGCCTTACGCAGAAGCAAAATCTCAGTTTTTTCCGTGAACACTCTAATAAAGCCATAAACTAACAACGAATGAAAGAATAAGGATCAGCATAAACTTCATCTATGGTTTATCATGTGTGGGTAGATTCACAAAACTATTATCCATTCACACATTTCCTTAATTTGTAAATTAAACCTTATAATTTATTTTTTTGTAAACATTACACTAATTTTGTCACAACATGTGCTGAGTTTAGAATATTTTATGATTTTTTAATGAAATTAGGTAGACTTACAAAGCCACTTTTAGTGAGTACAGCTTCTATAATGCCAGCGTTGAATGTTGCGCAGTTCAGAGAGCCTTTGTCTTTAGGCACACTTATAAACTTGTTCACCTGGAAAACAACAATGCTTTAGTATGAAATTCTACATTATATACTTACTGCAGGGATGACAAACTTTTATGTCATAGACATAAAAGTTTGTCATATTATAGCATTTAATAATTTGACCTGTTAATTGCGGTATTTCCAAACCGCTACGACTTAGGGTCCTTTAAGAAGCTAGCCTATCTATTTCTTAAAGACTGGCAACACATTTGTGGTTCATCGAGTGTAGCATGTGTCCATGGGCGTCGAAGATCACCTCAGTGATCCAGCCGCTCGTTTGCCCCCTTCTCTTATAAAAAAAAATGCTAGGAACATTTAATGGTACAGGGATAATATATGTTTGCTTCTCATAATAGCTACTTCCTTAATTCATTTTTTCTTAGTGCTTAGTGAATTTCGTAATCAGTGAGATGCATAAAACATTGGTTGTGCGCAAGACGGAGGACTACATTCTATAGAAGGCATTGGAAAGGCCTTTGTCCAACTTTATACAGACAAAAGCTGATAATGTCATTGGTTGACCATTTCTTTTCTAGTGTGAATGTTGTCAACTTACTAATGCATCTTTCTCAATAATGTAGTAAGTTCTCTCATCATCATTGGCATGCTCCAGTTTGTCAGCTTCCTTGCCGAATAAGACCTGGAAAAAAACTCATATACAGAAATTTTTGAAATAAATCTGACCAATAACGGGAATAGGAGGAACATAACACAACAAAGGCAAATCTTTGTTACTTTTTAGACATTTTTCAAAGTGGTTTTCCTACCTTCCATAATGTAGACTTGACAAAAAGTAGCATATTCAGCAACTTAATTTCCCGCTTGCTGTTGCGCTCTCTCACAAAGTATAGGTCTAACAATCGTGTTCCTACGTCTTGCCCTATTTCTGATAATCTAGAAATGTTAGTGTATAAATGTTTAAATTCTGGATAGGTGTATATATTAAATAAGTAATAAAATCGTCGTAAAACTTACTTAGTCTGTAGTTCGTGGATAGAATGTGAACGGTTTTGACAATATTGTACAATTTCTGAAAATAAAAGGGCGTACAGAGCTAAAGATATTTCACCTTTCCCCTTACTTAAAGGTTTGTCTATAAAAGATGTTTTAGATCGACTAGAAGACATGATTATTTATTTGTTCAGTTAGAATTCCTCAATATAATTCCTAAGAAACAAATTCAAAATAGGGAGCAGTAATTATCAGATTAAAAAATCAAGTCGCCCAATATTTTGAGCGATTTTGAGATATTTTGCTTGACTTTGACAGTTCATTCTATTTGATATCTGACAGTGACATATCTGTTTTTTTTTTTTAATTTTGTTAAGGCAAAAGCTATTCCACACACCCGAAAAGTTAAGGGATATTCAAAGAATCCGCACAGGTATAAGACAATTTATTGAATAAATGATTTATTTTGGCTTATTTCTGAATTCTTATTATTTTTTTCCTTGAACTTGAATTAGCCCTTGTGTAAAAAAGCAGAATTCGGTAAGCTTCAACTTCCGTAGAGGTCTGCTCGCACATTGAGTCCAACCGTCCAAATTATATTCATAGATTTACCACTAATCTTAACAATGAAATTAAAATTAAGTCCAGCTTTTGTTTTATTGCTGCCGTGCCGATGAATGGCCTCAATATTAACATGGCTATGGCTTCCTGGGCGCTGATAATCCGATAACTGTTTTTCGTTTATTGCTAATTTATGATTGGGTAGAAAGTTGACCCAATCTGTTTCCTGTATTTATATGATAAATTCATAAAATTCTATTTTCATTTATCCGAGAACTATTCTGCGCTTAGACAAAAACAATGTTGAGAAGCGTCATGTCGTGTTCTATTAAAAATTAAAGTACTAGGAATTCGAACATTGGAATTAGCACAGGACCGGCGTTAGGGAATAGTGCGGTGGGGCGACCGCCTAGACCGCCGCATATTTAACCTCCCCCAAAACAAAATTATAAAAAACTGTAGAAATCTCGCCCGGGGCGCTCGTAGCGCTAAAACCGTGAGACAGCGTAACATTAACCAATAAGCTACCGACTACTATCAATTCGTTAAATACTACTTTTGTTCAAAGTAGCATTAAGTCGGTCTGGTAAAGCTCGAATATGGATAACTATTTCCTTATTCTGAGACATGTAATTAATTATAACGTAACAGTCTCCGCCAACGAAAACACGATAGGAAGTGATGTAACAAGTAATTTACGTCTAGACTAAATTAACTGATTTCTTTTCTTTGTATTTCGTAATACACACGTTTTAAATTCGAATCATACTGAGTAATTACGAGTATATGTCGAACATAGAATTACAATTCTCAAATTCATACTGAATGCCAGATGATTAGGCAGGTCAAGGTTACAATACACTTTATCGATGTTTCCGTGTATATGTTCACGAGGTTAAAACGAAAAAAATGACTAAATAACATAATCTGAACTCAATTCATCCGTGTTTCCACTGCGAAAATACGTTGTCAAACATCTCATTGTCTTTGAGCAAAAGTAAAATTTAGTTTTAGTTTTAAAATTAAAAAAATATGTTGAGTTAAATTGGAATTTCACAGTGGGCTTTATTTTGAAATATTCGATCTGTTTAGGACCTCTTATCAGCTCACCTTTGCCTCGCGGTAAGACAGACACAATAACGTTTAGAAATCGGGTCAATTATAATTAATTAGGGCTGAATTAAAACGAGATAATGATTAACAAAAACTTTACTATATAGCATTATAATAACAGCGTAGTTATGACGTAGTACATTTATAAATAAAATGTCGCTTAATGTATAAGTATATAAAAAAAAACAATCCTATTCCATATTTTAATATATTGTTTAGAATTTTGAGCACTTTATTTATATAGGTCTTGAATAACCTTAAGTTCACAGTACAACTGATTTGAACAAAGGAAAAGGTACTTGTTTTAAGAAATACGAGTATATGACAATAATTCAAGACTTGAATATTACAGTCGAACTTGAATAAGCGATATTTGTCGCGCGGTTTCGGTTTCTCTTTAATCCGACTTTCTCGCTCATGGAGGTAGCTCGTCAGGACCGAAGAATGACTTCGCTTAAAGAGGTTTCTCGCGTCCAGGTTCGACTATATACTGTTTTGTGTTAAACAAGAACTAAGGAGTATTATTGGATGGATTTATAAAATTTTGGCGCCAAAAGATATTAACGGAACCAAAAATTTAAGAGATACAAAAAGAAAACAGTACATACTGTAAAGGGCATTTACTATTAATTACCCTATGGCTTCATTAGACCGAGTTCGCGCAAAACACGGAGATTTGCTTTCGCGTAAGGCCCTTTTGTTCGTGACATCGGTCTAATGAAGTCCTTAGGGTTATGAATATAATTTTTTTTTCTTGTATAACAACTTTTTTAATGGTATGAGTGGTGTATTGACAGTAAGATTCCCCATTATAATTTGACTAGATTGAATTAAATTCAATCAAATTTTAAATGTCATCTTTGGATGGTAAGAAAAGTATAAACATTGTTTTATTAATTTTTCGATGGGAAACGTGTTAATGATAGTTAAAAATTAAACTATATACATTATAAACTAATAATTTGCAGAACATTTATGTTGTATGTCTTTGGTTGTGATGTAAAAATGAGATTGTGCCGATTGCTTGTGCTACAATATGAGAAAAAAAAAGTGAACAAAGTCATACCAGATGGCACATAAACTTGAGATTTTGCAATATATCAAATCTTAGGCTTCATATAACAATTTAAAAGGCATTTCTAGCAGTCTATGTCACTATATGTACTTCAATTTTTTTTTTTAATCACCATTAAATATTTTGATGACACTCTGTGATACCAAAACATATTATTCCAATACACAGTAAACAATTTCTAATGTAGATAACAAATAAAAAAACAATTATTACCCTACGGCTTTATTAGTCCGAAGTCAGTCAAATTCAGCGTTTTTATTGCGAACTCGGACTAATGAAGCCATACGGTTAGAATAAACCATTAAACAAAATTACTCAAAACTTTTAAAAATGACACAATTTTATAGAATGCATAATTATGCCATTATGTATTCATTAGGTGCCATTAATAATTACATTAAAATAGTATAATGAACAAAAACACAAAATTACCACAATCAAATGAACCCTGCAACCTAATACGTAGTGAAATTAAATAAAAAACTTGTACAAAAAAACTGATGCATACCTCAAATGCAAACATGTGCCAAAAAATATCTACATTATAGTAAATTTATACTTACGTAAATAACTATACTAATTACACGAGTCATTATGTACAAAATATCATATTTCTCTAACAGCATGTGGACTGGACAGTTTCCGCTTCGAGCAAGTTGAAATCCATACCGTTCGGTCGATTGAACCCTGTCTTGATGCCGTCCCAGCCGTCCTCAACCTTGTACTCTCCCGTCTGGATGCGGTTGTAAACCTCCTGCGCAACTAATACAAAAGCCTCCTCAACGTTCACACCGGTCTTCGCTGATGTCTCTACATGGTGGAGACCTGGAAATACCACATTATATGTAGTTAAAGTAATTTGTAAAATTAATACTAGAAAAGTATCCGGTGAATAAAACTTTTATCAAAAATATATTGGTGTTGTGGATAGAAAAATAAGTAAAATAGTTTAAGAGAAGCCTAAAAGATGATAATTAAATGTTAACAAAGGAATTGCAATGTATATGTGAGCATTAGTGTATAAGCAAATTTATGTTAAGTAGATTGACCTTGACTCATATATGTACCTTATCAAGTGACAACATTTATGTTTTAAAATTAATATGAAAGTTGTTAATAAACACAAATTACCATTTTCCTCAGCAAACATCCGAGCCTCCTCGCATGTGACCTCTCTTCTAGCACCATTCTTATTGTCTGTACCGACTAAATCAACTTTGCAGCCCACCAACGCAAATACAGGTCTGTGTGGCTCAATGTGCCTCTTAGCTTCCATCATCCACAAGGGTATGTGCTCGAAACTTGATCTGTTACACACATCGTACACCAACAGAGCGCCCACCGAGTTCCTGTAGTAAGACTTTGTGATAGATCTGAACCTTTCTTGTCCCGCTGTATCCCAAAGTTGTAATTTAATTCTCGTACCATCTTGAACCTCGATTATTCTAGCGAAGAAATCTACGCCTACTGTCGGGTCGGAGAGCTAAAAATAATGCGTAATATAATTGCCAATTAAAATGAAACTTGAATCACAAAGACAAAAACATCAGTTTATGATACGCACCTCAGCGAATTTTCCATCCGTAAAGTATTTTAAAAGAGAACTTTTACCCACCGTACTATCGCCGATTAGGATAAGCCTAAATTGGTAGTCAAATATTGGGTCGACCATTTTCTCGGCATATAATCGTAAAAGACAAAGATATCGTTAAAATTATGCGTACAAATGAAATGAAATCAGAATCAGTCTGACATTTCGTTGCATCACAGAAAATAGAAAACAGAGCACAGATAAACTCCAGTATCATACGTCATAGACTCACATGACGTTTCCCAATCATAGACAATTTATTTTGTGATCAATTTAATTTTAATCCAGTGATTGTCAAAGTATTCTTGGTGTGTTTCTTTGGGTTTGAGATCCACGAAAGTCTAGTAGAAATATCAGGGTCTTTTGTATGATAACAAGATAGGGATGTTTACGTTGAAGGAAAAATGTGGTAGCCTGAGGTTCACCAACTCAAACCAGATTTTTGAAAGAGGACTACGAAAAAAGTTTGGGAACCTTGGTTTTAATCGGACATTGTCAACACAATGGTTGTTATGGTAATATTTCTCTATTATCTGTAAAAATATAAAAAAGTAAAAAAGTCATGGGAGTCGTGGACTGAAAAGGAATACAATTTATTCTTTGATTAAATTAGATTTCACTGGAATTTAATAAATTGTTAAAGAGAAAGGCTTTTTTTAATGTTTAGAGTTGTGTGATAAGTTCATTCATATGTGTACTTACGAGAGAAAATTAAGAAAAATATTAATATTTGCATGTAAATGGATTGTAAAGTTGCGTCTATAACCTGTTATCACAGGTTATGTTGCGGGCGTCTCACCAAATCGAAGTTGTAATTTTTATCGTTAGTTATAAGGTTATTTTATCACCTTAAAGTCATGTATTATTGAGGTTAAGTGGTAAGAAGCGCTTAAAACTTCTCGTTGAAATCCCGCCAATTTATGTCGGCTGCGAATTCTCAATAATGAATTTTAATCAAAGCCTAATAAAAATGAAAGAAATTGAGGATAATAAATCAAAATCAACTCCTGTTGGTAAGTGTATAATTGTTTTTTTTTTTATAGTTACGAAAAACAAGTTAACTGTAACACAAATATTAACCGATTGCAGCAATGGTAGCACCTGAACTGAAACAGAATGCCGAAGCCGATACTGAAATAACGAAAAATTGTGCAGTTTTAGGATGCGAGGAATCGAAATCTTTAAACTCTGATTCCTTCTTTAGGTAAGGAAAGAAGTTTCAGTGAAAGTGAAAATATAACCTATAAATCTAATTTACATTTAACTTTTTTAGTTGGTTGCTTAATATTTCAAGAACGTCGTTTAAAACTGTCAAATTTTCCTTTGTATAATTTTAAGATAATTGGTAATTATTTTTATAAAGCCATAGTAGTGTTTATCACGGATTATATTTGATAGATTCCCAGAAGACGCAAACTTGAGACAAATCTGGACGGACCTGACAGGCAGGAACAACTGGACACCCACCGACTACTCCTACATCTGTGTGCAACACTTCTCCGTTGACTGCTTTGAATGTGACGCAGAAAATAGAGTTGTGCTCATAAGCAAAGCTGTACCGTCTTTGAAATTACCAAATCATGTTTTAGAGGTGAGCTATATTAGAAATAAATTATTCTAAGATCTGGTTTATTTAATAACTTTGTACTGTGTAATTCAATTTTATGAACTAGTTCTCTTATTTTGTTCCGTGTAATTTCCAATATTTTCCAACTGCAGTATGTAGGTTAAAAGCAATGCTTTGTTTTCCAGGTGGAGTACATCGATGAAGAAACATTAGACAATGATGATGATGATGATGATGATGAATATGAGATGGATTCAGAGGAGGAACAGTACAACAAAACAAACAAACATCCGAGAGACAATCTAACAAATTCAAATGACAAAAACTTTTCCGAAGATGAAAATGTTGAGCTTTTGAAACTATTCACAGAGGTCCAAAGAATGCAACGACAAGCTATCGGCTTGAGAGACAAATTAAAAACAAATATGAGAATATATAATAGACAGAATAGTTTTCTAGGTCGATTGAAAAAGGTCATTGAAAATAAGAAGAATCTGTTAAATCAGAAGAGAAAGAAAAAATCTAGAATTCTACTTTCTTTGCAAGATAAAATCAAAGAGGACACAAATGGATTAGTCTTGGCGATGCCCACCAGACACACGGACGATTTGAAAAATTTTGCACTAAGTATTTATAAGTATTCACCTCAGGCATACATTTATGTGCGAAACACGCTACGGACTTTACTGCCAAGTACAGATGTACTCGAATCTTGGGTGAACTCGGGTTTCGAAGCGAAGAATGTAATATCGGGCACTACAATGTTAAAAGTGGTTTCAGAGCAAACTGAATCAGAACTATCGTGTAAAGTGATGTTACATTAAATATTTTAAATTTAGGTTTAATCTATTTCCTCAACAAAAAAATGAAATAAATAAGATATTTTTTAATTATGTGGCTATTTTTATTTCACGTTAACCATTAATATTATTTCCTTTTTGAGTTAATCGTTAGATTAAGAATACGACTTATTAGACAGTTACCCTACGGCTTTATTAGACCGATGTCACGCAAAAAATGGTCTTACGCGGAAGAAAAATCTCCGTTTGAACTGTGAACTGGGTCTAATGAAGCTGTTGGGTTATAAACATTATATTCCGCACAAAAAGTCACCGGAGAGGTATTAGTAATAATGGATGCACTTGCATTTCTATTATCACTGCCCAGGTAAGTATTTTCTTTCTCTATCAACATATAAAGGTCGCGAAATTCTTGTCTAAGTTTTGTTAGCTGTCTTGTGCACTTCCAACAAAAATCTACATTCAGGAACCCAAGAACTTCTTTAGACCGATTTCGCGATAAAAACGGAGATTTTGCTTTTGCGTAAGGCAGTTTTTTGCGTGACAACTGTCTAATGAAGCCCCAGGGAACGAGTATCAACTATTGACTTGTTACTGCCCCAAGCATAGTCGTTTGACGGAGAGCACGGGGAAACCCTTAGTACAGTTTAAGTATCTAATAACCAAAGGACTAAATAAATAACTTTTAATTTACTCTGACAGTGGCAGTGCTTTAGCGAATATAGCGAATTTTAAGCATTTTTATTTCCGTGGTGTTGCACAAGTACAATGAAGTTAAAAAGTGTTTTGTGTTAAAAACTTAATCACTTTCTTTTTCCTATTTTTTATTATTTTTTTATTCTTATTTATTTTATTCTTTATTTAAATGTTCTTTAAATTTATCGAATCGGTATTATCACGTTAAAAAGTATATAAAATTAGATTAAATTCTAATTTATGACAAGAGGATAGAAAAACTCTATATTTAATTTGATGGGAGACTCTGATTGCGTTTTTGAAGGACACTTAACAGACAACTTCAGAGGACCGGAGCACAATTCAATCATCAGCCTACGTTTTATTATTTTTTTATAATTGCAAATTGAAATAGCAGCTAGCTTCGGTTGGTTTCATTAGTATTTTATATTTTACTTTTAAACAGACTAAGTGCTTTTTTTGGTTTTTCGAGACTTAACACTTTAAGTGCCGCTACCGTTTTATTTAAGTTGTCAGGATATATGTTGTATTTTGGTGCCGGATGTTTTACAAGAGATCTTTCCACAATTTTCTACTACTGAAACATTATTTTCAAAATATATTCGAAGTAGAAGTAAGGCAAGTATTTGTACAGATGTTTCGACATTGGAAAGGCATTGTTTACTTTGGCTACAACGTCATCTTTTCCACAATTTTGCGGTACGTACGAGGACGTACTTTTTACGTTAACAAGTGAGCGATACGATTCATCGCGAGATGGCGTTTATTTTAAAATAATTTTCTTGTTAGAAAGGGAAGGCGAGTGGCATAGACGAACCAAACAAAATACGTAATGGTTCCGGTTCAGTTTAGTGCCGTGATTCCCTGGTCGCGGGCGGCGGTGCCTGCACACTCGCGCCAAACTTCCCAGTGTCGTGCAAACGAAAATATGTACACATCTGTTTAAATATTGTGCTGGTTTATTTAATAACAGCCGAAAATTGTGTGTAAAATGTGCGCGTTTATGTTACATTATGTTCTAACGTAACACAGTTTTTGTTCATCACAGATTGTGCTTGTGTTTTGGTGTTTTTTTTGTTCCGTGAAAGGATTAATCTTAACGTAATTATGAAGACGAACGTCGCGTAAAAGGTAAGAGGTTACTTTGATTTACTTGCATTTATTTTTAGTAATAGCTAAGGAATGGAGGTTAAGGTAGAGTCAGCAAGTGGACAGTAACAGGACTTTCGCAATCTTTATTCCTTGTGCGTAACCTGCGTTCCATAAAAGTGAACCATTGGTTATGGTCGCGACATTCTATCGTGTGGACGGCGCGTTGTTAATTTTTAACGTCAATCAACACCCTAAATGCCATTCGACACACAATAAATGGACGATAACTGCCCTTTATCATTCACACCACGATCAATTATTAATTTCTCTTCCTTTAAGGGACAGAAACAATTTCTACTACCTTGTAATTGAAAGTTCGTTTCCTATTCGATATTCTTTGAATAAAATGAAGAGAGTTGTGTGACGGAAAAATGTACCAGTTGCACTTATATGGAACTTAAAGCTCGAAGGCGAGAGAAACGCTTGGAGTATTTATGGATTAAGACAAACACTAAGGTTCAAGACAACGTGCCAATTGGACGTTTAATTATATGTTATATTAAACCTACGCACCTAATATTATTATCTCACAGACATTGTTTGAGCGCCTTTATAATTAGAAGAAGTGGTCCTTAAATTACGAATTCGATCTTGCTCGAGGGTAGCTCAATTAAAAGGCAACATTACTGTTCAGCGTTAATTCTTTGAATTTCGGATTGAGTTTGCATTAACAGTATTTGTTCATATTTGATAATCCAGATTTGTTCCTCGTAGAATTGTGACAAGATGCCAGATCTCAATGATAATCCAATAAAATTTTTCTTCTAATATTTCAAATATAGAATAGGATATGGATTAGTGGATAATTTAGAGCATTAGATTCAATAGAAGGTACAGATGGATCATAAAAGTGGGCAGATTAACAAGTGTCCCCAAAAATCGGTATTGTTCATCTGTGAAAAGTCAAAGAAGGTTACATCAAGACGATCTGCACATCTATTGTTATACAATCAAAATGAAAGGAAGTAAAAATAGCTAATTCGACTTCATGTAAATGTATGAGAAGAGTGTGGTGGCTCGTGGGCGGCTCTCCGGAGATATCTAATTAGCAGGCAGAGGTCGCGCGGCGCCGAATGAATGTCAAGTGCTTACGTCACACGCTGGCTCTGTTGCGGCCAGTGAGCAATAGACCTTCCGGATTGCTTTTGAAGATGGAACATGTTGTATGTGCCCTGTTTAGCACCGAAGAAGAAGAGAAGTGGGTAGGTGGAACTCAATTTTCAGTTTCTTATATATGAAGCCCTGATGCCAGTATAATAGGACTTGATTACAACTTATTGGGTTATCTATTATAAAAAGAGGCTTAAACCAAAATATAAAGTTATCATCGTTTTAAAAGTTTAAGTTAAGAGAATTTACGCTAAATTGTTTTGAAGACACGTTGTGGTGGATAATTCTCCTCATTTGAGCCGTTAACTGTGACGTTATAGTTTGAAGTCTAGGGCTCTTATAATTGCTTTACGAAGGCAGCCGCCGCCGCCGTCGGCTGGAATTTAATATTTGTTTGAGGTACGCCATTTAATTGGCGGATTCACCTCGAAAGCGCGATTAAACGCGTTATGTTGGAGCATTTTAATAGCCGCCCGTTACATGATGCGGATTATTACATTATTCATTTTTAATTGTCTTCCCGGACAGTTTAGCTTGGCGTTTAGTGGAGCGGAATTAGGAGTTAAACGTTTTTAATTATTCAAAGTTAATTTGTCATGCAGTAAAGGTTTAAAAAATATGCTATAGGGACAAATTCTGTAAAACATTTTAGATTTTAAATCAAGTAATAACGATTAAATAGAAAATATTAACCGTACATAAGGGAATAGATGTTCATTAAGATGTGCAGAAGCAAAACGCAAACTAACCTACAAATGTAATCTTTGCACACGTCGAGCATAATTTCTCAAGGATGTACTCGACCGGCGGCCGCAATAAATCATTCTCCCCGGCTCCCCGGCTCCCCAGCTCGGCAAATAGAATTAATAGTGGCCTACGTGGGGCCAGTAAAAGGCTTCTTACAAGTAGATTTCTCTTTGGTTTGCTTCCATCGACATGAAGCGTATCAATTTGGCGCGAAACGTCTTGCGCTGATTCTAGCCACAGATTCTCTATAAATAAATTCAAGTTAGCTACTGTGATTACACGTTTATATATTTTTCATTAACAATTGAATTGCTTACTCTCAAAATAGTGGTCAGTATCTATTTGTTTTATTAATAGTACTGAGTCAGATGTTAACAAAATATTTAGTAACAAAAGAGGACATCTCATCCATCTGGTGATATTTGGGACTGTCCCGTAATCTTACAAACTTACCATAAAGGAAGGATGTTATTTTTTTTAATACAGTAACCACGTTGCAGAAGTAATTCAGTTTGTCAGCCGTTAACCTCGCGTTGGCTTTACAACACTTTACAACTATAGTACGCCGCGCCCACTCACGCATCACAAAATGGCGTTACCGTCGAGTGGCATAGTGGCATGCACCGTAACATAGATAATATAATCTGTGTTGTGAGAATATAACACACTTACCCTTTTTTAAGTGTCACGTTAACTAACGTGCATTTCAATGGTGCAGTTGTACATTTGTTATGGCATTAAATTACTCGAGACTGTCGAGACAATTTGTTTTTACGTTTTTTTAATTAATCGGCCTCTCGTCATGTTCACACAACTCCCATTAAAACAGAGAGTAAAATACATTTGATTGTAGAGTCTAGGTTGTATCATATGCCTCATATTTACGAGGACCTTATAGAGATAGAGCCATCGCCTTATCCTGGAGTATGTGCCATCACGACATATTTGTATGTTACAATTCTTTTGTAAATGGTTTATACTCAATACCGTTAGCGATAAAACCACTTCACACACTTATAATAAACCATACAAATTCACACTTACAACAAATCTTTTAGTATTAACGCGTAGGATGTAGCGACGCCATAAGTAGGTAGATGTAAAGTAATCCTTCAAGGTTTTTATGTCTCATGGCTGTTTATAAATCGAACGTTTAAAAAATTCTGAACCAGAAGAAGATAAAGAGTTCATAAGAGAATATGTTTCTACATAGTTATTCGAAGGTAACTCCACGGTTTAAATATTTTCTACGCTTTTAATAGCATATTTTTTTAAAAGAACTTAATTAAAAAGCATTAATATAACGCGGCAATTAGAGCACGTCAATACCATTTAATAGGCGAACAAAAACATTTTTACCTCAACACAAGCGCACGCTGTGTTTTACAAAATTTAAAAACTCTGCATGTTAACGCCCACATTATTCGTTTTGGGCTTAATACAATACAAAAAATTAAAAGCATGCCCCAATAAATATTGAAATCCAATTACTAGTACTGTTGGTACTTCATCGGGCATTTCAATTTCACCTTTTTGTCAATGGTTTATAAATGACATAATAAAACTAATTCCAGAGTTTACTAGAAACATTATTTTGTACTTTTTAATTAATTTAGGTTCAATCCAAATTAAAAAACTACAAATATTTCTAGTAATCTCTGAACCATGTCCCTAGAATCGATATATTATGTACAACAGTTAAAATTATGTCATGAAATTATGCTTGGCTTGATCAACTTAACCAATTCACACGAAAGCCTTCGTGCTTCTGCTAATTTGTTCGACTGGTAAAGAATGAGATGTAATTATTCTTTTACCTAATACTCGTTATTATTATCTAATATTTCTTGGATATTTTATGTACAAAATCACTACATTTTCGCATAGTAACCTGTCTATAAAACCTTTTGTGATACTCGCAGACGTAACAATAGAATAACATGGCACAACGCGCTATAGTCCGTTATGGGTCAGTTTGTTTGAATACAACTTTGGTGTAGGTTTGAAACTCGTATGCATAAGATTATGTTCACGTTTAAATAAATAAAGATTTGCTCACCAATATTATAGTATTTATAGTTTTATTTTGGATACATTTATAGTTTGATAAAAGACGGCTCTCCTTTTGGCCTTAAAGATAGCAATTATGTATTGTGATTGTTACAATTACGTATTTATTTGTGTTGACTTGTAAAGTCCGGTCAAACTGCTTGAACTACATAGTAATATAATAGTGAACAATAGTGGGAAAGTTGAGAGC
>QDHC01002456.1:1126292-1138838 GCA_013186455.1 Papilio dardanus tibullus | reverse complement strand
TTTTTTTCATGATACTGGCAAGTTTTTTTTTTTTAATAATTTCTTTCTTGGCACGATTTTAACGTCAAATTAGTATGGAGTGCTACCTCTATGTATAATATCTCTTTGGTTTATAGCATTGGGTTTAATTTACAGAAAACCCCAATTTCTATTTCTCTGTTCCTGACGTGAAAATTACGTCGCGCTGTACTTGTTTGGGGTTCAAGGAGAGTGGCTTGTACTCGTTTGTGTGAAAACGTCTGCTCTAGTCCACTATATCGATCTTTTCCCGTGGCATTTAATTTGTATCTGTGACATTCAGGTTTCAATTTGCATCGTGTAAGCATTTAGTAACTTATTACGTTTTAATGAAAACATTTTTGTTAATAAAAAACTAAAAATTAACAATTAAACTCACTTCGCGCAACCCTATTCGAGATAACTGTAAAAATATGTCTATACAATAAAATAAGAAATATTTGAATTACATTTTATTTTCAATGAACTACCATTTATATTAACGTAGCACGAAAAAAGAATACAAAGTATTTTGTAGGTATAATTTTGACAGTCGTAATTGATTTCCCGCGCAATTTGTACGCGGGAACAATGCGCGATCGTCAATTGTCACCGGCCGCGGCCGCAGCACGGCGCCGATTAACGAACCAGAGATAAAAAGAGACACAAAACTTTAATTACTCGCTGCTTGTTGATTCAATTATTTTATTGTGGGAAATATTCATTTCATTTAGCGTTATTTGCATATTTACTAAATTATGTTATTTTCTTTAAATTAATATGCATAGTACTTTTCTTACATCTTTTTTTGTACAAATTGTACCACTTATCCGAAGAGATTCCTGTCATGATGTGCACTATTAAGCGTATTGTAAAATAACTTAGTAATAATTTTACTTTAATAGTAACAAGCAATCTTAAAAATGATCTTAGCATGTACTTACTCTTTGTAAGAGAGTATCAATAATTACAGGAAATGATATGTAGTTCACTCCGAGTATTGTATCTGCCCATGTTGATGTGCTTACGATCTTTCGAATTGTGAATAGGAAACCAACGGCTTCCGTCAGTAATCAGGTCACGTTCCTTTTTTGAAAGGCGCGTGTCGCCCGCCCGAGCAGGGTTCACACACGCATGATTTTTAATCATACCATAGACACGCCTTTATCTGTGGATGAGAGCGGCTATTTATGCGGTTTGACTTTGATTAAAATTCTTTTGAAATCATATCGCTGTTGTGATACAGAAATATTGAGAATATTTTTAACATTTTAATAGCAATTTTAAAGTTATAGGAAATTATTACTACTTAAGGTCGGTAACGTATGTGCAACATATTTTTTTTCACAAATTTTATGAGTACTGGCCACAGAAAATACATAATTACATTTTGAGTTTAAAACTAAAAGCTTGATAAACTTTTAATATAGGTAATTTTTTTTAAATATCACGCAGCACCCCTGTGTTGGTAGATCTTGGGCGCAGGCGAATATTATGTGTAGAGCGGCTTCCAGCGTCTATTCAGAGACGAGTTATTGTCGATGTAATGTTGTGAAAGGATCTATTTATAGAAAAAAAACTTTCACATGTTTATAATACGTTATAAATCAAACACTGGAAGGGATCAGAATGTGTATTAAGAAAGCAATAAGAATTATAGACATCGTCTTCGTTAAAATGGATTAAAAATATATTTTAAAGATTTAAAAAACTTGAAAGAAATGGAATTGGATTTGTTCAGGTGTATGATGATTTAATAATGACTAACAACATTAGAATCCTGATATGTGATTAAAGCCTAATTGAATCACTTTACTAGAGGTTTAAACCAAAGACAATGAGGATCTATTGTTCTCGTAAGTCTGCTAAGAAAAAGCCTAATCGCTAGTTCTTTTACAAAATCTTAACTAATTTCAGTTCTACTGCTGTTCAGAGATGATCGGTAAAGCAGATCTGAATATGATTAATCTCTCTTCAGTTCAGGAAGTATTCTCCGTCAAAGGTCAAAAGTTCTCAAACTAATCATTGGTATTCTGCAATAGTAGAATAGCGTATTCAACATGGCCGCCGGTGTTGTAAGTTTGCGGTCGCCTGCTTTTCTGCGGCTTCGCTGAAACTAGAGCTGTTTGATGCCGTTTGTCATGTGTCGATTTCTGTCTTTGTCGCACCCGCGGTGTGTAGTAGCTCTGTCCCGTTCTATTGAGGGTACATTGAAAACTTTTAAAGCGTCGAGTTTAGAACTTGGTGGAGATTACTTTGTTTATTTCAATAAAAGCTTTTGTAAGTTAAATTAAACTAAGTAACTTTTTAATTTTATTAAAAAAGACCAGTCAAAATATACCTATAAAGTCACTACCTCCTTTAGGTATTTTTACTACGTCTTTGGTGCCTATATCGATTTTTTTTACTTGATTGTCTATGGAAATATTATAATGCGTAGTGCTCACACGTGGGAGTGCAACCATAGATTATATTTATCAGAAGTATCGAGTCATAAATTATCCGCAAATGATTAACTGGAACATTTATGCTGATGGATGGAAACAATTTAGAGGGAGCAAGTGTTCCGGGCTGATTACGTCGGAACAAATTCTATAAATTGCTTTGTTCAACGTACGCTTAGAGAAAAGGACCGTGTACCGTGGACCATTAGAGGGGGGAGTGTGCCACCCCCACTTCTTTCATGCGTCGATTATTATTATTAACAAAAAACCTTTCTTAAACGAGAATAAGAGGGTAGCAAGCAATATTTTAATGTAGTGTTATTTTGAAGACTCTTCAGTTTAACATTTGTATGATTTTTATTATAACTTTTTGAAAGCAAACGATCTGAATGGACACCGGTTTAACGTGTCCGAGGGTAGTTCGAAAACTTCGCGGACCTCACTCAACTACTGTGTTTTTATTGAGAAAAGTTTAATAAGTCTACTTACACAACTTTGAGAAGGCAACTTGATTAAAGGACAAAGTTTCTTCTTCAACATTATAAATAAAAGTTACATTTAATAATGAATAATGTATTTGTTAAATGTCAATTTTAAATGGTAAAAAAATATAAGGAAATTGTAGAAAAAAGTTGTAACAAGTATTTTTATGTCAAGTTTTGTAGGTCAAGTTAAGAGTAAAAAAATATATATTCTAATCTATACTAATATTATGAAGAGAGAAACTTTGTAATTTTTATTTTAGAATTTTTGTTTGTATTGAAATAACTAACAAACAAGTGGGCTGATTTCAAAAATTCTTTCACTGTTAGAAAGTTACGTTATCCTCGAGTAACATAGGCTATATTTTTTACTTCCGCGTGGACGAAGTCGCGAACTTCAGTTAGTATAAAAATAAGTAAGTAGTGCTTTATTAAGATACTCGTATTTTAAAAATAAAACAGATCTTTATAGAGCTAATCTTTTAATCCCTTTGTTTTAAGTAAACCTTATTCGCTAAAAGTTCCATGAGTGGGATTAGTCTGGAAGGAACAGCTTTATCAGCTGCCAGCATAATGAGAAGCTTTAAGACCCGCTTAAGAAATATCTGTCTATTAATCAAAATATAAGATTTCTGTTCAATTTCGTTTGAAGATTTGTTCCTTGAAAGAAGAATTTAATTTTTAAGGATTAGTTCCAATGACCCGATAAAATACGGCTCTTTTAAGATCGATTAAATCTTAGAATCCTACTGATTTTAATATCTAAGCGACTTACCTAATATAATCTTCGCAAACATTGTGACACGTTGCTAAAGCCTTAAAATCACTAGGATAATATTTAAGTCGAGTAGCAAGTCATTTAGTGAGTAAACGTGTCCGGACAGCAACATTTTAGTAGAGTAGATTAGTAAATCCTTTGTTCCGATACTTGCTACTATGCGAAGAAGGTTTCTAAGACTTGCATAGTCTTGTGTTAAGGGAGTTACAGTAACTGCACAATAAAAGGCGTCAACTCTGTCATATCAGATGTTACGTTTGTAACGTGGGTAGCGATTATCTATAGCTTGTAACATGTGTAAGAACTTGTTTTTAAATAAACAAAACAATTGTTATTCTTGTGCAATACTATTGTTTTTTTCCTTATCAACTAGATGTAGATCAGAAGCGGTGTATTTGTACAGTCAGAGAAACGAACAGAATATTTCAAAGGTTCATTATTGACGTTATCTTGTAAATAAACTGTTTGTTTCTTGATTCTTTGTAATTTGCGATTCGGATCAAAGATGTGCATTACTTAATTAAAGATGGAGAATGAAAGGAAAACGATTTGTGAGGTCCAAGAACGTCAGCCTCAGTAGAACTCAATGATTTAATTAATCTTCAGCGGCGGCCATTGTTATTGTTTGCGAGCGGGAAATTGAAAAGTTTCACCTAAAATAATGCAAATAACAAATTGTTTGTTCTAATTTTTGATTATGAACAACGATATAAATAGCTTTATGTTTTGTGTGTATTTATTACTTCATATATTTATACGTAATGGTATTTATTTTGTCGTAAGCTCGACAAAGTTGAACAAATGAATGGAATGCTTTTGTCACAACAAAGTGTTATATATTTGGTTAGGACGATAATATCCGTTGAACAATTTTCACTAAAGCCCTGTTGATTTTAATCAAAGTTGCAAACTTCCATACATACTCGCTCGGAAACTTTCCACAATGTGAGCTCGGGGACACATAAGTGATAGACTTTATTTTATGGTATTTTTGTAAGCGTTTACGTTGAGATTTATTTTATTTAAAAAGCTTTCGTGATGATAAAGTAATGTTTAGGTTGGCATGATTTGTTAACAATGAGTTTTTTGTAAATAATATTTTCTTGTTTTTTTGTTAACAGCTTTTATTTCGTTAGCTAATAAACAATCTTTCTAATAATTTAAATGCGAATAATTAGCTGGATGTTTGTTTGTTAGAAGGATGTGAAAGTATTTAAGTTTGGTATAGATACAGAACACTATCTGAATGGACACACTATTCCCCAAGACTTTTTAAATCTACGCGGCCACACGAAACCTAACCTAACAAATAAATTTTCCATAAATATCGTGTAAAAACATCAAAATGTGATCTAGTACTTTGTCACACTGAATCAGCATTGAAGTGATGAATTCTTGATAGCAAAGTGTGCAAAGGAGGCTTCACTTCCCGTAATGCAGTTGAAAAATGTATTATTCATTGTGTTTCACTTCAAAGCTTCGTTCCGCACCGCCTCTACCGCATACAGCTCGCTGACAAATACGCTGTATGTGTTCTTTTTGCTGCAATAAGTATGTTAGCAGACATTAGAGAAGTAAATACTACCTCTATTATATTTGTAACCAATTTAAAAAAGGAGGAGTTTTTTTTATTTCGTTCTTTATGATGTTACCTCTTATCTTTCCTTCGGTGAAGTCGATCGTTGTGATTACTGTTTTCTTTTATTCAATGTGTGCCAAATAAAAAAAAATATTAATGTGCAGTCGAATTTAATGAGCCAAATACTAAGTATTTAATATGTTATTATTTATGTTTTCTACGAGACATGGATATGAAATAAACTTCCGTAACTGTACATGCTCTATGAAACGACCATCTGAGGCTTGTGAATCAGTTCATTAGTATTCCCGAGGGCTCCCGAGGGACGCCGCAGGGAGGCACTCCACAAGTGTCGTGAGAGCCTCTTCTGTGAGATATGAGCTGCATTCAATCACAGCTTTTTATGATTTCGTAATATTAACCGATGTGTGTGACCCAGTGACAAGTGAATTTAAACCCTTGTTCGTAATACGATAGTATTTTAGTCGAGTAGCATGTATCCGAACAAAGGATGCACTAATCTACTAAAATGTTTCTGTTCGTACACGTTTAGTTAATAAATTACTTGCTACTCGACTAAAATGCTATCCTGGTGCGTTCCAGGCCTCAGGCGGTCATACATATACGATTTAATTAATTTCTCTATTAAATAAAGGATGTTTGGTGGAAAGAAATAAATAGGCCCTTGTTGTTATATTTATTACGAGTAATTGCTATTTGCCAGGTTGTTTCTTGCTAATTACTAATTACTAACATCTCAAAGACGCTGAAAAAAATATGATTAATTGTTACAAGGCAATAAACTGAAGGTCTACATTTATTTGGTTTTTAAAATTGCGTAGTCGAGTTTGCTGCGTTAGTTACATAAAGGAGAGATATGTTAACTAATGCTGTATATCTGAATAAGTTTAATTGTCATTATCTCTATTTTTTTCAATAATAATGAAAAGGATGACAATGTTTCGGCAGCAACCTAGTAACAAAGATTAGTCCGCGTGCATGCATCGTTCATTGCGGCCGGCACGTCGATGTAAACAGCAGAAGGAAACGACTCACACGTGAATGTAAATACGAAAACATTCACTGACGTTTATATAGATTTACACTGATTGTTTCTTGATAATTATTTTTGTTTGTAACACATGTGAGGTTTACTATTTACTGGAGGAAATTGTGCTTTAAAATATCTGGGATAGTCTCTTTTTCGTAATGCGGAGGGATGAGGAACATATTAATAAAAAAGTAATGAAAGAAATAGTATGTAGACGGATACAAAGGTAGGGGAAGGCCGAAGAACGTATGGTGTGAAAGAAGATTTGCTGAAAAAAGCGGCAAATTCATCTGATAGGGAATTATGGAGGAGTAGTACATACTGTGCCGACACTCCATAGGGACAAGGATGATTTTTTTCTATATTATATAGTGGCAAACAAGCAAGTGGCCACCTAGACTCGTCGAAATAGGGAAGCGAAAGTGGTAAAATTAGGCCTCCAGCACCACACTCATCGGGCGGAACACGGAATTGCTTCCATGTACCTGTCTTCTGTGAAAATGTTGATGTCTCCACTCAAGCGGTGCTGGAAAAACACAGCAACAGCAACGTTGAACTACGTTTAATAAAAAAGAATATTTGATTTACAAAAGAATTTATATTACAAAGTCAAAGGGAGCACAATAAGCATTTCCTTTGCATTCAGACCATTTCCATGCTCTATCTCTGTTTTATAAAATTTCATTACAGCGTTCGGTTACGTGTCCGGAATGCTCGCATACCTCACGGATACCAAAGAGATATAAAAGTATCTCTGTCCGTTTGTTCACAAAGCACGTGTAATTAATTGGGAGGGTCCCCCACAGGGGACGCCACTGCTCGCCCCGACTCGCACAGATTGCGGAATTTGGCATATTACACACTTTTTTAGTTTCGTCTGCAACACAAATCATGTAATAGTTTTGTGTGTAATTTAGAACGTGGCCTATTAATGATCCAGTTTTTTTATAAAGCGCTTAGGTAGAGACTTCTGTTGTTAATGTCCTTGGTTGGTTTATATTTATAGTTTAGAAATCGTTGTTGATTTGACAAAGTAAATTGGATATTGTTAAAACATTTTAAATTCTTTAATCGGATCGTAAATTATGGAGATGAAAAGAAGTTCAAAATAATAATAATACTTACTTAGTTTCCTTTCGGTTTCTACGGCCTCAGGGATCGCGACCCTCGGTCTTAGAGGCCACGACCTAACCCTTGTCGAGTCGCAACCTTCTAATATCCTTTGGCAATAGCTCGCTATTATCAAATAATTAAAGATAGTTATTTCCAAAAGATTAATACGCTAGCTTCATATTTTACTAGATTTTACAGCAACATCTCATAATTATCTTGTCTCGCTAATACAAGCTTTAACTTCGAGTTTATCTTAACAAAATTCTGTTCGTGTCTCAAGTACAAGCAGATTACTTAAGTGTTAACATTGTTATAACTTAGACCAGCCAGATATACGCTCTACGTTCGTCTGGACGTGACACGCAATCGCGAAGTGAACAAAAACTTTTTATAATTATATGTGTTGATAAAATCAAGTATGTGTTACGATGAAATCATTTTTGCCTTATGGAAATAAACGAAACATGATTACATTCAAATTATTTTTACTAGCTATTGTACACGACTTCGCCAGCGTGGAATAAAAAATATAGCCTATGTTACTCGTGGATAATGTAGATTTCAAATGGTGAATGATTTTTTGAAATCGGCCCAGTAGTTCTTGAGTTATTTCAATATACAAAAATTCAAAAATACAAAATTTCTCTCTTTATAATATTAGTATAGATTGGAGTAACTATAGATTAGATTTTTTGATTATATTTGAACGGTTTAGAACAATTTGGAATAAATATAAGATAACCTCCTTCTGTTGGAAGTCGGTTAAAAAATAATGATAAAATTACGCCTCTTATTTGATTGGATATATTTATCTGAACACTTTAAAAAAATATATTTTACTTAGCAAAACTTAAAAGAACTAATTAATGCGACACGATGACCTAAGTGGACCTCCAACAGACGGTCTTGTAACTTTTAGTTTTTTTTTAATGTGGGATGGGTTAACCCTTCGCACAAGTTAGATACTTGAAGTAAGGTCTAAAGTCTCTGAAAGGTTATGCTTTTAATTTACATAAATAAATCGAGCAACGAATTTCTTAACTGCATTTGTGATGCAGCTGAGACATTGAATATTAAATAAGTTTGAAAGTGAAGCGACACGTGACTTGCCTTCAGATATAAAAGAAAGCTGGAGCACTGCCTCAACATATAGAGTTATTTGCATCTATTCTTACTTTTAATCTAATTGAATATTACATAATTAAGCTACTTTTTTAACGTTTGTTACAGATAATATAGGTCGATAACCCGTTGACAGCTGTGATGTGAACTAGGAAATGATCAGAATTGCGGCGATTGCGCGGTCACTTTCGGTTTCATACAGACTCGTTTGGTCACTTTCTACGGACTTTTTTGTCCGATAAAATTGTTTCTTGATGTAAGACGTGGTGATGTGAACTGTACTTTTTTCTTTTTACATAATATTCTAAGAGCCAGTTTATATTTGTGTACATGATTAAATAACAACAGAAGAAATGTTAATCAATCGACAGTGACAATTTTTTAGGTTATGTTAGCTAAAAATATAACTATTAAGAATCCAGTTTGTCTAGAAAATTCGTCTTCAGTGCGTTTTCAATTTTTCCAAATACGATAACGGATGTATATTCAGAGACGTTTAAACTTCGGCACATGTTTGTTTGCCGGCACGACTGTTTTTTTTGTTTTAGTTGCTCCGTTACGCGGAACAAACACCTCGTCTATGTCTGATTCGAGGGTAACCGAGGCAAGCTTTTTTTATACCAAGTATTTTAAGCTAGGCTAGTTTAATATTTATTTTCACATATAAACGTAAGCTATACGATTTTTTATAAAATTAACTTAGAATTGTTTTAAATAAAAGCAATTAAGTTAATTTCGACAAAAATTACAGCTGTTGTTCTGTGTAATTTAATTTACGTGGTAATAATAAAGAATTTTCTTGTTTATTTTTTTTCTTGTAAACGGTAATAGGTGGGAGGGTTTATTAATTATTAAAATAAACTATATTTCTCCGCGTGAATGAGGTAATAAGGCTCCGTAGGTATGGAGATGGAAAGACATTGGATAGATCCATGCGAGGCTCACATCTGGGCCGGGCGCAGCTGAGCTCAGCATAATTTCCACCTCCCGGTATAACAATGTACAAAGCAAACTTTGTCGAGTATTTCGCGTCAAAGCGACGGCCATGTTTGTGTGGTTACGTCACTCCTTGCTCTAATCACCATGATTTCGTTTTATTAACGGATATTTTGAAGTACTTGTTTTTTTTTAATAAATAATAAATCAGTGAAAAACCATATTAATTATAAATTTATTAAAAAAATCATATTAAAAGTCAATACAAATATCTTTAACAACGAATATATAATCTAACGCTTACTTACCATGTTTATGTTCTCTAATAATATTTAAATATCAAATATAATAATAGCTTGGTCGCCCTATTTGCATATATTCGGAAACAAGCAAATATTTCAGTTATCCCGCAGAAGGTTTGGAAAATGCCTCAAATGTTCTGCGGGGGTCGCCTCAAGCCCCGTAGTCTGGAATCGCGGCTATCTTTAAAAGTTGAGACAACCAAAGCAATGTTGTAGGTGTAATTGAATTTAATTTAATCATTATTATTATTTTAATACATACTACCTGTCGTGCGCGACTTCGTCCGTGCGGAATTAAATAAAGCCTATGTTACTTGACGATAGTACAGCTTTCTAATGGTGAAAGATTTTTTGAAATGGGGCCAGTAGTTCTTAAGTTATTACAATACTAGCGACCCGCCCCAGCTTCGCACGGGTGCAAATCGGTATAATGCTAATACTAAATACTGCAGCGTTTGCAATGTAAGCGCTAAAAATGTGTTCATTTACGAATCCTATTAAAAACCTCTAAGTTATCAGAGTTACTCTACTATATTGTGAATGTATTATAGATGCAAACCTTCCTTATGAATCACTCTATCTATTAAAAACCGCACCAAAATACGTTAAGTAGTTTTAAAGATTCAAGCATATATAGGGACAAACATAAAAAAGCGTTATTGTTTTATACTATGTAAGGATGTACAATAATTCAAAAATACAAAGTTTCTCTGTTAATAATATTAGATAAAGATATAGATTAATAATTTCATAATTGCATTTAAATAAAAAATGAAAGCGCATTAAATGTAAAGAAAGGAATTTGATAATTTGAAGCATTTCAAACTGCTCCTAGTTGATTTATTGTCTTGTCTATTTTGTCTTTTTTTGTTAAATACTGTTAAAGTCGAAGGTAAGGTTGTTTGCATGCCAGATGATATTAAAGACACAATATTAAATGTAAAATTAGTTATGAAAAAGCATACCTTTCTGCACGATATGTTTTTCCATGAAAGTAATCAAATATATTGCGCTGGGGGTTTCCGTTTACAGACTTGAAACTTGAACAAATATTAAACATGATTTTAATTCTGGCAATTGTTTTCTGTGTAGATTTTATATCTTGTAGTTTAAAAATATAGTAGATTTTGTACAAAATGATACGGCAGCACGGCAGCTTATATACATTTATTCGTTGATGACTTATACTTTAATNCTTCAAGCGGACGAAGTCGCTGGCGACCGCTAGTAATTTCATAATTGCGTTTAAATAAAAAAATGAAAGCGCATTAAATGTAAAGAAAGGAATTTGATAATTTGAACCATTTCAAACTGCTCCTAGTTGATTTATTGTCTTGTCCTGTCTATTTTGTCTTTTTTTGTTAAATACTGTTAAAGTCGAAGGTAAGGTTGTTTGCATGCCAAATGATATTAAAGACACAATATTAAATGTAAAATGAGTTATGAAAAAGCATACCTTTCTGCACGATATGTTTTTCCATGAAAGTAATCAAATATACGCTGGGGATTTGCGTTTACAGACTTGAAACTTGAACAAATATTGAACATGATTATAATTCTGGCAACTGTTTTCTGTGTAGATTTTATATTTTGTAGTTTAAAAATGTAGTAGATTTTGTACAAAATGATACGGCAGCACGGCATCTTATATACATTTATTCGTTGATGACTTATACTTTAATACATTAACTTCTTAAACTTAAACTTTATACATATTTACAATTAACTTAAACATATTTCCGTTTCGTTGTTAATACTTCGACTTCCCGCGCGATTCTCTACTGTTTTTTCATCTATCTTTTTTACTAATAAAAGGCAATGGTCTTATGGCCATTATGACACCAAAGAGTTGCGATATTGACTGAACAGATTTTACTTCTTGTTCACTCCAACATGGAAAACTTTGACAAGTTACAAGCTTCCGTGTAACGGAGTTAATACTTTTTGACTTAACGTCGTATCCTGTAATACGGCAATACCATTATTTTACACAACTATACTTAAAAATTATTCAATGCAAATACTAGTTACCCATAGTAAAGTATTATTAAAACCAGAAAGAATATATTCAAGAGCTCCGTTCCCTCCTCGCGCTCTACTTCACTTCGAATCATAATTTCCGAGTTGTCTATACCACAGACAGCATTACCATAGACGGCCTTATACAGTCAAATTTGTAGAGGCTCTTCTGACGAGTGGAGTGGAATAATAAAAGTAAATTCAGATCTAATGTATGGATTTATTCAATGGTAGAGCCGTGCGAATGTGTTATGCTAGGGTGACCGTGCACTTTGAAGATCATTTGACACTCTATTTTATTTCGACTTTATCGTTTGAATTTTATAATCTTGTAAAACAAGTATGTAGTAACTATTTTTCAACACATAAACAGTAGCGTGAGGACATTTGTTTGTATGATTGTTTCTTCTAAAAAAAAAAGTGAATATTGCAAAATGTAGGGGCGATTGCTTTCTACACTAATATTATAAAGACGAAACTTTTTATTTATGTATACGCTGAAATAACTCAGGAACTACTGGTCCGATTTTAATAATTCTTTTACCATTAGGTAGCTACATTATCCCCGAGTAACATAGGCTATATTATCCACGCGGACGAAGTCGCGAACAGTCAGTATGCTATAAGAGAGTACATCAGTAAGCATAAACAGTAGTAGTTTAGTGAAAAAAAATCTTTTAACACGATTTTACTTTTAAATTGCACTCTTATGTTGAACTTAAT
>QDHC01002456.1:1101718-1114067 GCA_013186455.1 Papilio dardanus tibullus | reverse complement strand
TTCTTTAAATCCACTAACCACTTTTAATCACCATAATATAAGTTATGATAAAACGATTTAATTCGTTAAAATGGTTGGGAAATAAATATCCTGGTTTCACAGCCAATTAGTTGTGAGTGTTGTGTTTTAATCAGCCATATGACTCCTTCTTATAGTTGATTAAAGTTGATTACTGTTTTCAAAAGCTTTAGTTTTACAAAAGATCACTTTTTTGTAAAATCTTCGACTTTATTGAAGGTTTGGCTTTAATCTAAGTATTTGTTAATGCTATTATTTGTAATTTTTGTGGAATTTTATTTTATCTTTCTTTTCTTAAATAAGTGTATAGTAATATCTTGAGCTTGTTTAAAGTAAACCAACAATTAAGATAACATGCCATTTGAGTTCTATCTTGTGCTACTGTTCTCATTGCTTGCGCAGGCGCCGGCGTCTGTGAGACATTGCGCCACTCCTCCAGCCGTGAGAACCTTGCTTAATACTGACGTTTATAATACTATATTATATTCTATAATTGTTATAATAATGGGAAATATATGAGGGAAATATTAATCACCAACAGAGATATTTTGAGGGCGTCGATGGCTCAGGGGAGGAAAAAACACAACACAAATCGTTAGAGATACGCGTCGTTTTTGCGTAAATCTCAGCTTTTGTTAAATGTAGGATCGTGCTAACGTGTGTGGCAGGCTTGGAGTGGGAGCGTATTATTGTAAATCAATACAATCAAAGCACGTAGATGTCGGTCTGTTTGTAGTCAGATGTTGATGAGAACATTGTTTGTTATCTTTGATATGTTTGTAAACATAACAAAACATAAGTCAGTTTAGATTCTTGTATAATAGAGTATGCTAAAGTATACATTTATAAAGTGGCACGAGCAAGCGGCCACCTGGATTCTCTGAAATAGCGAAGCGACCGCTGCCCATAGACATCTGCAATTGCAGATGCGTTGCCTACCCTTAATCTACGGAGGAGGAGACTCTTCCTATACGTCCCCTCCTTCGCTAAATCCACTTCCCCTTCCCATCATTTTCTTATAAGAAAAGGATAGGAAGGGAAAGTGGACTAAAATTGGGCCTCTGGCGCCACACTCTTCAGACGAAACACGGAATTGCTGCCACTTGATGCGACTCGACGAAATTAAGTTACCTCCAAAAACGGTAATAAAAACATACAAATTAATAAAAAAGAATACCTATAGCAAAAAATATGGTGTAAGTGTAGTTATAAAAGTGGTTGGTTACACAAATAAATATCAAACAATCTGTATAATGCTTGTTCAGTAGTCATAATTGAATTTCTTCAATTACAAGCTAAGCTTTTGTTCTCTTTGTCTCTGAAAAGCATTAATTAAGCTTTCTGCAGAAAATTTCTCATATCTTAAAGTGCAACGATATTGATAATACGAGTATCAAAATATTCAATAAACGTATTTCGGCGCGTAATTAAATTGTTAACACGAGCTCACTAGAGGGCGCACTGAACGACGGTATCAAATTTAATTACACGAGTAATAAGTTGCCTTTAGTTTATATTCTCAAAATATCTTATATGTTAATTAATTTATATTAACAGATTAACTATAATGAAGAAATATACAGATTATATTAAGTTAATTTCTTGCACAATTTTTGGGATATTTTATACGGAACTTAAATGAAGGTGTATTATTTTTATATTTAATATTGTTTTAAAATTTTATATATTTCCAAGTCAATTATTATTGTATATTTATATAGAAGTAGGTTGTCATAGTCATAGTATATGCGGTTACATCGCGGTGGGGGCGGAGTGCGGCCGACGTTAACAAGATATCCAGCAATATCTGAGGCAGTCTGCGGTCGCTGTGTTATTTACAATCACTTCTATATCAGTGTTTTGATCTATGCAAACATATGAATAACTAGCTTCGTCTACACGGTATTAAAAATATATATATTACTCGGGGATCATGTAGCTTTCTAACGGTGAAAGAATTTTTGAAATCGGTCCAGTAGTTTTTGAGTTATTTGAATACATACAAATCTTTCCTGTATATGGTATTAGTATAGATTAATAAGTTACCTTCTAGGGTCTAATATTTATCAAAGATATCCCTGAATAAGGGGACAACCCTATTACAGTAGGTAAATAACTTCGTAATTTCAATCAGTTCCAAATAATACGTGGGAATGCTTTACCGTCCATTCTATTTTATAAAGACTGTGATTTTAAACTAGACAAAAAGCGTACGCGCGCAAGAGTTACTGCCATTGTGATGCAACCGCGGACAAAGAATATTTATTTCCGTCCATTACTATCACCATTACCCTACAAAACGCAAAGTGCCCGTTTGTCTGTCTGCTGACCTATTTACAGCTATAGTCAAACAAGGCTAACTGGACCGAGAGAGGCGCTGCTATCGCGGATAGATCTGTCAAAAAGGATCTAGTGACATAATTTTGACATTGATAAGGTTGTGTTGAGACCTGTCACAATTTAGTTTTATGCCTACCGGGTCACGAGTCTAACTCATTCTATACGTCATTCTGTTGCTGTTTCTGTCAACTACTGAACCCTTTATATGATGTAATTTGCAGTTAAAACTAACATGTTTTTGTTAAAAGGGATAAACAAATATAAGCGGCAACGTTAAATCATGCGTTTAATGACATTTTCTAAACACACGCGTTATTATAGACTAAAAACTTGAGGTCCATAATGAGAAGTGCAACAAAATCATTCTTATAAACCCACTAAAGCACTTAAATGGTTAACATTGGACTGTAGACATTAGAAAAGGCTTTTATTTCCTATTAACTAAATTATTTATACATTTACTTTATCATTTGCCCAATATCCGAATCGATTGTATCCGAAATCGATTAATCTAATACGATATAACGTTGCGAGACAATCTCCTTCCATTGTAAATGGTATATCGGGCTAAAAGCTCTAATACCTTGCGGCGATCTTATCGGCTCCTAATAAAACATCCCTGTGTAATCACAGTTGTCCGGATCCGCCGCTAGGTGGCGGGCGGGGGTGGCACCCCCTTTCTAGGAGGCTATGAATCGTCAGGACCAGTATGACGTATAGAGACAAAGACAAAGTAAACGCAGATAGTTTATTTTAAGAAATTATTATTTCAAGTAACTTCAAAGGCTAAAATTTACTTATGCTAAGTACGTCTAATCTAGTTGGTTTTTGGGAAATTAGAATTTTATATTAATGTTGCCGTTCTCATTGGTGAAGAGATAAAAACACAAAACAAACTTTTATCATGTAAATATGTAACATAATATTGTGCTCCAAAATAATGCAATAGGATAATCTATGTATTTTAAACTAGCTGTTATTCGCGACTTTACGCGTGGAATTAAAAAAATTAACCCCGAGTTAAATAGCTACATTAGTAGCTTTCTAACGGTAGAAAAAAAATTGAAATCGGCCCAGTAATTCTTGAGTTATTTCAATACAAAGAAAAATACAAAGTTCTCTCTTTATAATATTAGTATAGATTACGGAACGAACTTTTTTACTCTATTAACAACTTAAACTATTTTTATTTCTAATAACCTAACTATACTATGCTAGTCTATGCCATAAATCTTCAACAGAGATGTCTGTGGCGGGCTCGGAGCGTTTGTATTCATTAGCCGAGAGATGGCGCCGCTCAACGTAAACTGCACTTTGACACACGCCCACAAAGAATCGAAAACTAAGCAACGAAAAAGCAATTATTAACATAAATTGCAAAGGCATACAAGATAGGTTTTTTCTGTTATAATTATTTGATGATATCTACTTGATTAATTATGTATACAGTTAAATATATTGACAGTTTTAACATTTTACTTTTCCTTTACAACAGACTGGCTTGCTGGAAACTGTCCTACTTTCCCGCCACTTTTCAATAGCCTATTTTAAGACATCGCTGCGTTTTTATTATTTCTTTTTTTAATTAATATCTTCGAAAGTAATAAATGTTAGCTTTTCGTTATAACCATTTTTTTTAAATACAGAGAAAGGGGTAGTAATCTAAAAATAAAACAGATTCGATTCGATTTTCATATCTACATATTTACCCGACGCTCTTTGGTGAAGGAAAACATCGCGATGTCTTGTCTTGATGTGCAGACTTCACACATACGTGTGAAGTCACGCAAAGTACTCGCTAGTCGTGGAGTTGCGGAAAGTGGAGCCTATCATGGGTCGAACTAGTACTATATTAAAATCTAGCTGTTGTTCGCGACTGCGTCCGCATGGAATTAGATAATAAAGTCTATGTTACTCGGGGATAACGTCGCTTTTAAATGGTAAAAGATTTTTTGAAATAGGCCCAGTAGTTCTTGAGTTATTTCAATACATACAAAAATACAAAGTTTCTCTCTTTATAATATTAGTATAGATATAATTTTAAATACGTGTCTGAAGAGCAATTGTCTACATAATATTGGTTTTATTGCAGTAAAAACAGAAAATACTTTTCTGTGGTCTATTAATTATTTTATTCAGACTTTAATTGCTTCAATATTGAACCTTTAAAATGGTAAGTGGTACACTGGTACGGGTTAAACCATAACGGCCGCAATTGCCAATTATGGTTTACATCGAACTCGCTTTGATAAATAATACTTCTTGTTCATTTTATTGATATTGTGCCAAAGTTTTTATACTGATTTATTATAGAAAATACTTTTTGATGTAGTAATGACAACAAAGAGAAAGTAATTGAAAATGTACAAATACTCTAAAGCCTTGTTCGCACCAGGATAGTATTTTAGTCGAGTAGCAAGTAGCAAGTATCCGTACAAAGGATTTACATATCTATTCTACTAAAATGTTGCTGTTCGGACACATTCAGTTACTAAATGACTACCCTAGTGCTTAGGTTTAGGCTTAAACGAGTCCGAACAGTAGTATATCCTTTGTTCGGATAAATGCTACTTGCTACTCGACTAAAATACTAACCTGGTGCGAACAAGGCGGCGGCTGGTGCAGTCAATAACCTAATGAAAAAAAGGTATGGATTTTTAATTAAAGGGTCGAGGTTTCGAGTCCCGTCGTTAACCATACTAACATAAGCCAAGAGATTAGTTGAAATTGTATAAGAAATAATAATAAGTAATTTGATACAAAAAATAGCAGTTATAATTATTGTTTTTATTTGTAATTACTCAGTAAAATACTACGCGGTGTTACAAGAAGGTCGCGACCTCATTCCACGCGGACCATTTCCCCTTTTTTCTTAGATATTTTCACGGTAAATTAGCACGCAGTATAAACTTTGAGAGGGTGATAAAGATTTGTAAGGAACGTTTTATTTTCTACGTTCAAAGCCTACATTATTACATTAAACTTTGCGTTACTTTTATACAAGATTTTCCTTTTATTTACGGCTACGAAAGTACATTACAACTTTACTTGTTTTTTTTTATAATACAAACTGGCCAACGAGCAAGTGGCTGAAAAATCCAAAGCGAACTTTACCCATAGACATCTGAAACTGCAGATGCGTTGCCTACCCTTAATCTACGGAGGAGGAGACGCAAAGCAAGAGGATAATACCTCTCCCTTTGTGAGGAGAGGGATCCTCTACCAATCCACTTCCCCTTCTCATAATTTCTGTACAAGGATAGGAAGAGAAAGTGGGACGTGGAGAAAGGCAGACGAAACACGGAATAGCTTCTATTTGACGTCTGTCTTCTGCGTGGTCGTGGTATTTCACGGGGCTGCCAATTCGTACGATGATGCTAAAGCGGGCTCTACCACTGTTGATTCTTTATGTATTATATAATAACTAAGTAAATGTGTTTTTTTAAAGGGACTGTTTAGATCATCATCCAGCTTTTGTCCCTATAGAGAGTCAGCACAATATGTACTACTCCGCCCTACTTGTCTATAAGCCGTCATATCTGAATTTACCTCTTTTTTAGCATATCTTTGGTCTCACAATCCATGTATACTTTCTTTTGATATAGATTCGAAATTAATTAAAACTTGTTTGTTATGATATTTGCCGTATAATTAATTTATTTATATCTATTCCATTATTTACTTTTGTTCGCGTATCAGAAAGTTAAATCGGGAGATTTCTTGTCTCGCTGTCGGCCATTTTCTATTAGTCTATAGATGAAGACAACTTGTACTCGTATAAAGTAAGATTAATTAAGAAGCGGTAGCGGATAATTTTTATTTAATTATTCTGTATAGAGTAAATAACAGGTTTACAATTTTCTTTGTTAATCTTAATTCAACACCATTTAAAACTTTTATCACCTTAAAACTGCACATGTAGGAGTTTCTAGTTCAATTTTAACTAGTATTTACTCTTGATGTTCACTTGGTCGTAAAGTAACGCTCAGTTGTAACTGTACAGTTCAACTGTGCAGATAGAACGTCTCAGAGAACTGAAAACTGTACAGTTCGACTGTACATTTAAAACTGACGTACACACGTCAATTTGAACTGCATAGTTAAAACTGAACGTTTATAGCCTTTACACTTCAATTAGCATTTTTTCTTGATATTCAATACGAGAGATAATCCAAACCAAACTAATCAAACAATTTCTGAACTTAGATTTTGTACACAAAAATTTACAAAACCCGCTAACGTTTATGACGTACACCAAACTGACACCGAGTTTTAAGTTCACCAACTAATTTACGTGACGAGATGAGATTAATTGAATTAACGCCGCCGCAGACCTGGCGAGAAGAGGAGACGCTCCACTCCACAAGTTGTTCATCGCGGGTTTAACTGAGGGGGAATAGGGTGGACACCCCCTAGGTACTACACCCCTCTGATTTTTCTTTACTTTATTTTGACATTTCAATGTATTCAGTATTTTATTATAACTGTAATAAATCACTGATGGAATCGACAAAGATGTATGAAACTGACAATAACATTCGATAAGTCTTGTACTTATCAAGTGTGAGATATCGAACGTTATTGTCAGTTCCATACATTTTTGATATTCTCTATCGATTCGCTTTTTAGCGAATGTACTTTGTAACCTCAAATGAAACTATGACGTATATCATTTTGTTAATTACGAGTAAAAAAATATTGTCTACTTTTACTCCAATAATGTCGTGAAGATATACGAGTAGTATCAAAGAAATAGGCTGATTATCTTAAAGGCTTACAACTTAATGTGTTGTAATCTACATCGTAAGATCATCCTTTGTTGTGGCTCAAGACAAATGTAGAGAATAAATGAATAGCCATTCTGATCGCTTGTATAGTTTGAAAAGAGATCTGTGGGCTTACCCAACATGCTTTTCGATCGGCGATTTCGCTGATGGAATCGACAAAATTGTATGAAACTGACATTGACGTTCGATATCTCACACTTGACTATCACATGATTTTATCGAATGTCAATGTCAGTTTCATACATTTCATACAGCATATTGGGTAAGCCCAATGTGGGTTTAGCCAAAATATCTTTCAATTGTCTATATCGCTGATGGAGTCGACAGAAACTGACAATGACAATCAATTAGTCATGTGCTTGTCACATGTGAGATATAGAAGCCAATGTCAGTTTCATACATTTTTAACGTTCGCTATAGATACGCTTTGTAGCGCAAGTACTTTGGGTAAACGCTCAAGCGATTCGATTGCGAACGTCAAAAATATATGAAACTGACAATGACTGAGATATCGAACTGTCTCACACTTGACAAGCACATGATTTATTGAATGTTATTGTCAGTTTCATACATTCCTGTCGATTCCATCAACGATATCGTCAATCGAAAGATGCTTTAGGTAGCCCACTGTTTTTTTTTTTTGTTTTCGCGGGGGAATGCGTTTATTCACTTCGCAGGTAGCCCCACTGTTACCCTTAGTTGTTGTAGCTATTCGCAGGAAAAATAAATATTCCAAAGTGTACTTCGGCTGTCGGTTTAAGCTTAATAAAATTAAAGGGTTTTTCCTCAATATATTTAGAGGTGACAATAGACTTAGAAATACATTTAAATCTAAACTCTTATAGCCTATTGGGAAAAGATTCTGTCGCTGTATTCAAAGAGATATTTATGTGTACTTCCTATCAGAAGCTGTAAACATTTCAACAGTTTTAAAGCTGTTAGTTTTTTTTTATTCCTGCGCGGACGGAGTCGTCGGCTAAAGGTAGTTAATAAATAAACATTCAACAGTTAAGTATCAATTGCGGAGTGTACAAAGTTTGGTGTTGTGTTGGCAAGCAGCCCGGCCGCTGTCGTCAGCTCTGCCACCCTGTTACCTCAACTGCACACGTGTGAACTGCACAATTTAACAGATTTAAGCAATATAGAATAAAAGTTATTTTATGATTGATATTGATAACAATGTTTTATAGTTAATATTTAGTATTTACAAAGAGTTTCTACGCTAAAATACTGATAATACAAAAAATATTGTTTCTACCATATTGTACCATACCGCAGCGCTAATGCATTGTACGCAATAGGAGCAACATTTTAATAGAGTTGATTAGTAACTCGTTTGTTCGGATACTTGCTACTCGACTAAAATACTATACTAATACGAAAAAGGCCTAAGGGTTGCTCTTACGCCCTGGGTTCCTTCACCCAGAAAGGGGCAATAAAAAGGCTTCATAGACTTAAAAATCATACAAATCAACAGTGTATCTTTCCTCTCGTGAATGAGAGGTTCTTACATCCTTGACTTGGGAGGTAAATAAAATCTAACATGTCCAAGAAGTCCATTAAAATATCAAAACATGCATAATAAATGTTGCGGTCAGAGCATCCCGAGAGCCGGTTAAGTCTCAAAGGGACAGGGATAATCCCGTATCAAGTAAGACGTCTATAAACTAGCCCTTAGGGAAGTGGAGGCCCTTTTGATGTGACCAGATTAGTGTACGAAGACTGTCTTGAGATTAGAGGTGGCCTAGATACGCAGACACAAGTGACATAATCTTTATTAATAGGTAAGTACATGAAGAAAATATTTAGTATCCCTTTTTAAGGAAATTACGCAAATTGGAAGCTAATTTCGAACGCATGAAGTTATTTTTAAAAATTCTTTGATTACGGACTATTGTCTATGGTGCACTAATACTATTGTATAAATCTTTCAGGATTATTATGAAGTAAATCATTTTGACAGCTAAAAACACTTAAAACCTATTTATTCGCTTACAACAATTATACGTATTAAGTGTATTTGTTTAAGTTAAAGCAATAAATAAATGCATTTCTGGTAGTTGCTAAATGTTTTATAGAATATAGAGTTCCTGATAATTTTGCACTAAAGGTAATGGACAAACACGTGGCCTTGAGAGCTACTCTAACAGAGTAACAGCGCCATCTCGTGAAGTTTATAAGCAAACAGAGTCCATAATTGATATTATACGTTACATTATAATTTAGGGTATTTTATAAAGTTTAGAGCGCCACATTGTATAGACCGGTGACGGTCTAAGTGGACCAGGCGGGGTCCATGAACGCTGGAAACTAATTCGGGGATCCACGAAAAACTTATCTGGTTTTTAATAATTTCGAATCTCATGCGGTCATTAGAAGTAAAGATTTTTAGAAATTATTTTAATCTAGTAAAACCTCTAAAACTACGTTCTTTAGACCCTCAATGTTTACAGTTTCCGTTTTTAGTAAGTTGACATTTGAGACAGTTTAACAGAGCGAATAACAGGGAGTGAATTCAGACAGGATAGCTGATAGAGATGTAAAAAAGAGTAGTCATACAAAGCCGACACTATGTTCGGGAAGAGGGTAGGTTGATAATAAAGATAATATAGCAAGAGAACTAATAAGGGCCATAAATGTAGTAAAACTAATTGAAATAAATAAATACAAAACCAATTAAACCGTAAAATGAAATGAACAGTTCATTTGTTTAGGTAACAAAACACAAACAAAGTATCTGTTTGTGTTCGGAACAGATTCCAGTAATTAGTTGGCGCGGGTCCAACCGCTCCCGGTTGGGGTCCAGGTAGCGGACCTCTAGGTACTCGTTAATTGTACAACAAACTTAAGATAACTTGCGAGAACATTCTTAGACCTGATTTTAGTCGATTTTCCCTTTCTATACTTTCCTTATAAGGGAAATGATGGGAAGGGGAAGTGGATTTGGCGGGGGAGGGGACGCATAGGAAGAGGTTATCTTCTAGCTGTGCGTCCCTTCTTCCGTAGATTAAGGGTAGGCAACGCATCTGCAATTGCCACTTTGTAATATAAAAAAATAGAGCTTATTAATATGAAATCCCTATAACTGTTATTTTGTGTATATTCCTTAATAGATTAATTCCTCGCAAGCGAGCTACGTCCAACCGTAGTTCTGCAAACACAATTTAATATCTGACAAACAGACGGAACGTTTGTGCTGACCCCCCTGGACCCCTCGGACCCCGGGCCCCGGGGAGCGGGTCGCAATTTCCGACAGCGACTCCTTTAAACTCTAGTAGATACTAGAACATGCCGACTTGGTAACCTAACATCAAAATTAGATACATGGGCGTTAGAATAACTAATCAAAATGACCATTAGTTAGAGGAATATCATTTAACTTTTTTTATCTATACTATAAAGAGAGAAACTTTGTATTTTTGTTTATATTGAAATAACTCAAAAACTACTGGGCCGATTTCAAAAATTCATTCACCATTAGAAAGCTACACTATCCCCGAGTAATATAGGCTATATTTTTTTAATTCCACAACGACGAAGTCGCGGATAACAGCTAGTTCGTGTATAAAGATGTGTGAATAATATTTTATTGGACCAATATAGTCAAAAGTATTGTGTTATTAACAAAATATTGGAGAAAAATCCTTAAGTAAAGTAAATAAAGAGATACACGATAAACAAATTTACTTACTCTTAATTTCGTTCTCAGCTGGTAGAGGGCGCTCATTTCACACTTGAATCGATTAATCTATCAAGAGAGAACATTCAAAGAGTGATTATGAAATGCTACACAAATAGGTAATTTATTTGCTCGCCTCTCCGATGAGGTAATTAGTTGCCTCCCTCTGAGGACGGGGAGAATGCGCTCCCAGGGAGAAACTTTGCAATGGACATTAACAATTATATTTTGCCTATATCTTACTATATTATTCAAGAGGATGTTTTAGGTGTCTCCAGAACGGTCCAACAGATCTCACTGAAAAGCATAGATAGGGAATATCGTCCGGAAGAACACTTACAATATTACTTATTACGTTTGTTTAATTTTGCTCGGAAGCATTCGAGGACAAGCTAGTTTTTAATATTGGGAATACGGTTTAGTAAGAATTACAAATTAAAAGTTTAAATTCAAGTATCAAGTATTCAAATTGTACTTAAAACCTGTCGACGCTTATCTTACTAAACTAACTTTAGTTTCACTTTATCTGTACAGCTTGAACTTGTTGCTAACTTTAAAACATTAAACTTAACGTCTACGTTAATCTAGCAGACAACTGATGGTTTAACAAAACAGTATGTACTCTTCAAATATTAGGTTAAAAGGTTAAAAGTATCGACCCATGATGGGCTCCATTTTCCGCAACTCCACGACTAGCGCGTATTTTGCGTGAATACACGTATCTTTGAATTTCTTCACCGATATGTGCAGTTTGCATCATGATGTTTTCCTTCACCTAAGAGCGTCGGGTAAATATGTACATATGAAAATCGAAAAACACATTGGTACATGGCGGGATTCGAACTCGGGACCTGCAGTTTACAAGTCAAGAGCTAAACCCCTGAGCCACCGACGCTCTAACTATTAGGTTAATTGAATGAAATTGTAAAGATTATCAATTCAATTTCAAGTAGTAGTACAATTTGAAAATCGTTTTGTTAAGAGACTCTGGCTCTATCTTATCTTGCTTTGTGATCTCGACCTCAAAAGATTTCGCGGTCCATCTAAATTCCATTACGTGGAGCGATACTGCGATATCCCAACGGGTCAGTAGAAGGCGAGCAGATTAGCCGCCGAAACCAATTGGGCAATCTTAAAACCATTTAAGCTTATCTGTGGTATTTTAAATAAATTTGTTTCCTAGCTATCTAACCCATTTAAAGATCATAATAATAATCAGCAATTTATCTTACAGATCAGTCGATCACTTCGTTACGAATTGGATCGATCTTAAAGATTGAATATAAAATTCGGCCGTTGGTTGTCCGTCGGCGATAATACCGTCCGATATTGCGGCCGATACTGCCCCTGGCGGTTTGCCCGCACTCTCGTTTGCTATCAATTGATCCTTACTATCTCTGTTCTTGTCTATGAAGGAATTTATATTGAAAAGTTGTTGAATTTTAAATTATATAGCGGGTAAAGTATCATTTTTAGTTACGTAAACAGAAGTGAAAATTAGATAATGGTATGAAAGCGTCGGTGG
>QDHC01002456.1:1089427-1101106 GCA_013186455.1 Papilio dardanus tibullus | reverse complement strand
ACCTATTGGGCAATCTTAAAACCATTTAAGCTTATCTGTGGTATTTTAAATAGATTTGTCCCATAGCTATCTAACCCCTTTAAAGATCATAATAATAATCAGCATTTTATCTTACAGATCAGTCGATCACTTCGTTACGAATTGGATCGATCTTAAAGATTGAATATAGAATTCGGCCGTTAGTCGTCCGTCGGCGATAGTACCGTCCGATATTGCGGCCGATACTGCCCCTGGCGGTTTGCCCGCACTCTCGTTTGCTATCAATTGGTCCTTACTATCTCTGATCTTGTCTGTGAAGGAATTTATATTGAAAAGTTGTTGAATTTTAAATTATATAGCGGGTTAAGTATAATTTTTAGTTACGTAAACAGAAGTGAAAATTAGGTAATGGTATGAAAGCGTCGATGGCTCAGGGGTTTAGCTCTTGACTTGTAATCGGCAGGTTCCGAGTTCGAATCCCGCCATGTAACAATGTGTTTTTCCATTTTCGAATTTCATATTTAAATATTTACCGGACTTTCTTACTGTGAAGGAAAACATCGTGATGCAACCTGCAATATATCAGAAAACAAATTCAATGATATGTATTAAGACGACCAACTCGCACTGGGCCAGAATGGTTGACTATGGCCTAGTCAGCCCTTAGGGTAGATTCCGAGCCCCTCAATGGGGGACATATAGTGAGCTGGTGATGATGATGATCAGGTTCGATAAGGTTATCAGAACCAGCACTTTTCCTTCTTTTCTTTTTACTAGGGTATATTAAATCTTTTATTTATACAAAGTTAATATCATTGTTACACCCTAAGCAGTAAACTAATAACTTGTGACAATGGGGACCTGTTGCTGACGCAAACTTCCAAGTGTCGTCATAATGTCACGTCACGCCCAGTTTACTGCCCTCGTGTGAATTTAACGTCTCTTAGATAATTTAGCAGTTTGACGAAGTTTATAGTTTACTGTCGCATTCAGAGTTATTAAATGGTCATTAGGAGACTTTTTAAGTGTATATTTCGGATACTAAATCTACACTAAAGGAATCTGAGTTGCTCACTCTGCCTAACTGACGAGTTTATCAACTTTAAAATTAGTAATTATAGTAAGAGAACTTGTGTAACTTTTGGTAAGAAGTTTACAATATATTAGATTATGTAGCATTTTATACAAAAGGCTACCAGCGTATGCTTACATGTAATCAAAACTGGGAGGCTACCTAGAGTAAATACTTTTCGATCGGCGATATCCTTGCTGGAATCGACAAAAATGTATGAAACTGATGTTGATGTTCGCTATAGAATCGCTTTGTAACGCATGCACCTTGAGTAATCCCCCTGTTTATTTTACGTTTGTCAGTTGTTCTTAAGTAAGGTCACATCCTTGTCACGTTTTATAATACTTCAACAACATAAAAAACCTCTTCACTCTGTCAAGAGTGAATAAAATTCTTCAGGACGTAAAATCATAGAGCTCCGATGTCTTGTGTCCCCACTCCACTTTATTACAAGTTAGAGTTTTGTCGTAAAATCACAATGACGGTCTACGATGAGAATGATTACTGGGCCATTCATAAAGGATACTTTTGCGTAATACTCTGAACTGCGATTGGTCCATGTTACTGTCGATAATAGAAAACTTGTGGAAGGCATTGGGAAAGGCCTATGTCTAGCAGTGGGCAGAAAAAGGCTGATGATGATGATGAATAGAAAACTGATAGTGTAGTTCGACCTATAATGGGTTCCATTTTTCCACAACTCCACGACTAGCGCGTATTTTACGTGACTTTACACATATCTTTGAATTTCTTCGCCGATATGTGTAGGCATCATGATGTTTTCCTTTACCGTAAGAGAGTCGGGTAAATATATACATATGAACATCGAAAACTTAAATATCATCATGATTATAATGAATTAAATGATGATGAAATAACTTATTAAAATATTTATTGGTTATTTATAATCGCCTTCGCGAGTGCATTTTACCTAAAAAGAGCGTAGGTATTTTTTGTATTTATTGATGTTTATTCGCTTCTAACTTGGACCACACAACAGCACAAAGTGGTGTTTTATGCCCCTTTACCGGGAGCCTTTCCTTGAGGCAGTTAAAAGGCTTGCCCGCGTCTAATGAACGGAATTCAGCATGTCTACTAAAGACCTCATTTAACCTTATTTATGTACTGAAATTTCTTGTAAGCCCTTCCTAACTTCATGAACATGCAATTCAGTTTGTTGTTGGCTGTAATTTCGAGGGTAAGACCTTAGCTTAGCGGTTACAGTAATTAGATACTTTATTGCTGGTCTTGGGTACTATTCCCAGTTAATATTTTTAATAAAAAAAAAATCTTATAGTTTCCGTTATAATAAATGTTGTTTTTTTACTGTAGGTGTTTATTTTATTATTTAAAAATTGTGTTTGTAGTCTATACAGATATCGCAAAAATTATACATCGTTATGATTTGAAATATTTAACGCGTACTTCAGTTTCTTTAACCCTCGAGTTAACTGGTGCGTTGTTTAACCTTAGTTAAGGTATAGCGCATGGTGTATGAGAAAGCGGAATGATAAATTCATACAAGATATATAAACAATATAAACAATTACAGTTAAACCTGAATTAGCGAGAAACCTCTATAAGCGAGAGTCATTCTCTTATTCAGGTTCCACTGTATATCGATCATCGAACCTCCTTGGTATTACAGCGGAGTGTGTATGCTGCCAAGGCGCTCAAGCTGGCTGGAAAAACAGTAGACGATCGATCTGTATCGATCGATCGATTATAATAGTCAAATGGCAAATTTTACGACGACTTTTCAAGAAATTTTATTTCGTACATTTAATTATCATTTTTGCCTATTAAAAATGAAGACACATTGCAATGCAATATGTTTTTTTGTATAAATATACGGTATATATTACGTAGATATATACGAAATTGTATTTAAGCTAAATATACTAGTTTTACGCTTCCGCTACCCGCTGTCACTCATCACCATAACATACAGTTACCGTGTAAGAAACTCGGTAAGTTTTTGTCGGTGGCCGAGTGAGTTACCGGCGCGAAGCAGGAGGGATAATTAATTATTTTTAAAGCCAACCAGCCTCGAGGGTTGCCAGTTAATAAGGTAATTTAATTACGCTGTTTAAAGTACGTAACGCTTTAACGTTAAAGTATGAAATGACGTATAATTTAGGAAAAAAAATGGTGTAGGGTTTTGAAAACTAGGACAATACTGATTATTTCATAAGCGATTTGACTGAACCATAAATAGAGTCTTATTGAATTCAGTTTATCCTTAGAAATAGGCTTAAAAAATGGAACCATAATTATAACATAATGAAAAAATGTTATTGTTTTTGTAAACTATGTAGATTAATTAATGACAAGCTGAAAAATACTTTATACCTAAATTAATCTAAATATGTACCAATGAGTTTTTCGATTCTCGATTTTCATATGTACATATTTACCAGACGCTCTTAGGTGAAGGAAAACATCGTGATGCAACCTGCACATATCGGCGAAGAAATTCAAAGATATTTGTATTCACGCAAAATACGCGCTAGTCGTGGAGTTGCGGAAAATGGAGCTCATCATGGGTCGAAACCTTTTTTTAATCTTTAATCTAAATAAGTTCTTTTAAATACATGTGTTTATTATAAAATAAAATATATTTTTAGTTCTAAAAGGCAGTCTTATTTTCTTCCCTCGCTTCAAACGACTTGTCTGGTTACGTTTATGATTAAAGTCAACACTAGAGGGCGTACTTAACATATAAACTGAGAAACGCGAAATGTTTTATGCTATTTATTTATATAAAATATTTTTAATAACATATGTAAGTTCAGACTCGTTTTAATCATTTTGAAACATTATCCAGAGTTTACTCGAACGTGAAACTAAGTTGATTACATTTGGAGGAAAAATATGATTGAAGTAGGGTTTAAAATGTAATTTTATTTTGTAGGAATGTAATAACGAAATTGTTGACCCGGTTAGGTATCAAAATATTAGTGAATTGATATAATCTAAGCCAATATAATAGGATAGGACTCAAAGTTGAGGCCGGCTTTCAGTTGCGTCCGTCCTTGTATGACGGGTCACTTAACATCAACACTTTATGAGTAACTAGCTGTTGTTCACGACTCCGTCTGCTTGGAACTAAAAATGTATATCCTATATTACTCGCGGATAATGTAGCTTTCTAATAGTAAAAGAATTTTTGAAATCGGCCGAGTAGTTCTTGAGTTATTACAATACATACAACAATGCAATTTTTTCTCTTAATTATATTAGTACAGATTAAGTTACCAAAAATCATACTTTGTTGACAATCTTTTATAATTTGGTTAATAAGGACAATTACGGGAAGATTGTTAATGCTTCGTATCTATATAAATATACCCATTTCTATAAATGCATAAGTAATTAAAACAACAAATTATTGCTTATATTTATTAGTCGGAATCGTAGAATGCAAACTTCAGATCGGCGTATTCTTCTTCAGGGTATAACAAAAGGTACCTGAAATACATAATTCATATATTAATTTAAAACTATATTATCTGTCTGTACTCAGAATCATTTAAGTGGTACTTAAATAATATGTAACTATAGATTCAGAGTATTAAATGTAAACCAAGTCCGCTTTATTACGAAACGAGATTCAGCGTTAGTACTTTTGTATTTTTCACGTTTGGAATTGGTGCATTCACAAAATGTATTCCAAAATACAGAACATCCTTGGTCCTGGTACTATTTGGTCCAATGAGACCCCTGGTCTATCTTATTTAGTTAAGAGTGTCCTCCAGTGTCGTATAATCGATGACTTATTGGTCCATGGTCCTCGTTTGTCGCAATACTTTGTAAATTTTTTCGTAATAAGGGGGATTGAGTTTAGTGTGCATTTTACTACTTTGAGTGCCATTAAGTACCATACCAGGATCCTAGAAATTGATCTTACTTCTAAACTACTGTTTACCTACGTGTAAGTTCAATAGTTTCTAAATAAAGATGAGAATGTTTTTATACTTTTTTTAAATTAAAAGCAAGGATTTGGTTCCCAGTCAACGGGGAGTTTTGCAAAACATTCACAGATGGTTGGGAATGTTTGTTTTTAAGTGACGGGTACCGAGGATGTAGACTTACCATAAACATAGAAAAACTGGGATATTCTTTTTAATAATAAATCGAGAGTAATACAGATTTGAAGCCAGATAATAGTTGATTAGTTAGATAAGAAAGATAACGAACTTTCAATAAATGCATAAGCTTAATTGATAAAGCGTTAAAATCTCTAGAAAATCTTTTGTCACAGTTGATCATTGTTTTCCAATATTTTTTAGAATATTTCGTTAACAATAATTTTTTGTCATCATTAAAATATGTATTTTTCTCTTTTTTCTTTTTCTTTGTAAGACATCAAAGGCAAGTCCTACGCATTCAGAACAGCGCAGTGAACGCAGTCGCCTAAATGAGAAATGTCGGGTCATAGCCGGCTCGCTACAGCACACATCCTGCACGTTTCAACTTCACGCCGCACCAAATATACGTAAATAAACGAAGAATTATTAAAATAAATCCTCAAATGAATATAGACTTAAATACAAGTGCACAAAGTCCGTATTCATCTGCACTAGAAAACATATTCGCTTTCAACCAGGTGTATTTTTCAAGTGCCGTTTCCAAAAACAAAAAGTATGTTTGTGCAAAATTTATTTACAAACAAAGATATCCTTTGTTCTTGCGGTACATTAATTTGTTCCTGCTTTTTATTATTTCCTGGTACTTGATGTAAAGTTTTAGTTTTGCAATGTTGTTAAGTGTGTGGAAAACAAACAAAGGACAGCTAGTTAAGAGTCTGACAAGTTTTACGAAAATAACATTGGAGTGGTATTGGGGGGGGGAGAGAATTAGGGTTACAATTGTAGCCTAAATGGTTCGTCAAGTTGGCTTCACGCCGCGCGCAATCAGACGCCCATTCAATTCTATAACCAACGCCACCTGGTGACATGTTGTGTTACAAAAGTACGTTTGCATCAGTTTAATAATTTTACCTATTCATTTTATTTAAAAATAATAATTATCGTACTTATAATTGTTGTAAATCGATTTTTATTAAATTATATTTAAATTTTTAGAGATATTCCTTTAAAAGTTTGCACACAATTTATCCAGTTTTTTTTAATAAATTATAGTCACCCACTTTGGTCAAATCGATATTGTTCTGTCTAAATCTGAAACAGTTAAATTGTGACATTTGAACACCTGCCATGTTATTTACCCACGGCCCCGCAAGCCGCGCCGTCGTAATGTAGCCTGCGCCTTAATTGGTACCGAAATGAAACTGAATTCCATTCCAGTAATAGTTCTAGGTCATTACTTAAATCTAACTAATTCCTAAACTGAGTGTTTTAAATGTGCTTGTTAAATGGTGTAATCAGATAAGGATGCCTAGCTTGGTGAATGGCGCCGGTATTAGTTAGTTCTATAAGAAAATGTGTAAAAGGTCCAAGGACCTGCATACAAGGACATAGAAAAACGTAATTGAGCTATCATAATTTAGTTTCTTGTGGCCTCCGCGTCAAATGAAGTCGCTTCTTGGTCTACCTATACTTAAAATGTTGATATGACTTTTTCCTACTCAAAACCACTATGGTTTAAGTTACTTTAAGCACAGTTTTTAATTTATTAAGGATTTGAAATGATGTCTATAGACCAGCTTATGACATATCATTTTGAGTAGTTATAGTTAGTTACTACGAGTATTATACTACGAATTTATTAGACCGAGTTCGCGATAAAAACGTAGATTTTGCTTCGGCGTTAGTCTTTTTTTTATCTCGAACTGGGTCTAATGAAGCCGTTATATAATACTATGAGCTTACGTACTTGTGAACGGGGACTGTGGATGAGAAGAGTCGTATGTTGGTTGTGTAGGGCAACGCGAAGTGTCGCGCAGCGTCGATGTGCTCCACCACCTCGTAAGCCCACTCTGATATCTCGTAGCCACTGCCACCTGGAATCACAACTGTTTATTAGTTACCACGAATGACGGCTAAGTGCTTCAAGCAATCGCCATCTGATTGCTGTCGCGATTAAATGCTAAGCTACATCTTCTAGCGCCACAAATGTTGGCTGCAACACTGGTGACTACTTTAAGCTGTATCTGTTATTGACTGTTTGAAAATATCCGTCTACGACGCCCCTGAGTTGTCCTTATTATAGTTGTAATTATTATCCTGGGCGGTTACCCAAACTATCTTTCGATTGGCGATATCGCTGATGGAATCGACAAAAATGTATGAAACTGTCAATGACATTGGATAAGACATGTGCTTGTTACGTGTGAGATATCCAAGGTCATTGTCAATTCAATACATTTTTGATGTCCGCTATCGAATCGCTTTGTAGCGCATGTACTTCAGGCAACCTCCCTGATACAATTAAAAATATTTACTTACCTATATTTGGCTATTCGACTTTATTTCGTAAGCATACAAGGTCTGCGTCATTGTATTAACAGATTCCTAAAGAATGAACCGAATCGTCATGATGCTTGGGTTACTGACCTTCGTTGGACATCAATCGGATGGGCGGCCTCAAGTCTGGTATGTCCAAGATGACGTCCAAGTCTTCCTCTTTTAACAGCAAGTATATGTCGCCTTTTCTTTTCCGTAGCTCGTAGGGGAATGTCGCTTTTATTGTTGCTGTAACAATCATTTAAAGGAAATAAATATACAACAAAAATCAGAATAAGGATGTTCAGAAATTATTTCTTACAAAATGCCTTACTCAAGTAAATACTTAATGCCTCTAAAACGGTGACAAAAAAGGCTATAGAAAAAATTTGAATACATAGAACAATGGGGCATCTTATCCGTGAAGGATAGGTTTTACCCGGGCATATCCCAAGGACATCCCGGACAAAGGAGCCCACTTCCGGTATCAAGAGGCTTCCGCGCGAGACTTGGATCAATTAGCGGTGACATTGAGAGGGTATGAGGCTCTAAGTGGGTTTAACTTAGATAATTATAGGCTATGGTAGTAAATCTAATTACATGACTGAATGGGTAATAAATCTATAGCATGTCCCGGTTTTCTTTGGCAAAACCACAGATAATATAATATATAAACACATGTATATTATACTAGCTGTTACATGCGACTTCGTCTTCGAGGAGTGAAAATTATAGCCTATGTTACTCGGGGATAATGTAGCTTTCTAAAGGTGAAAGAATTTTTGAAATCGGTTCAGTAGTTTTTGAGTTATTTCAATACATACAAAAATATAAACATACAAATCTTTTCTCTTCATAATATCACTAGCTGTTGCTCGCGACTTCGTTTTCGTGGAATTAAATATAGCCTATGGTACTCGGGGATAATGTAGCTTTCTAAAGGTGAAAGAATTTTTGAAATCGGTTCAGTAGTTTTTGAGTTATTTCAATACATACAAAAAGACAAATAATTCCTCTTTATAATATAAGTAAAATAAAGGCGTACAATACGACAGTCCATGCGATAGATTTTGAAACCATAAAATACTTTCAACAATATACTGACCATTACCATTGAAGCTGCGATATGGACCTGAAATAAAAATGCCCATCAATATTTGAAATACGTTTGCGAAGGATGATTGGCAGTTTATATCGTAAGCGGAGCTGGGGGGTTACCCAGAGTATCGATTAGCGATATCACATGGAATCGACAATTTCGTACTACATTTTGCGATACAAACCGATTTGATACTGAACATCAAAAATGTACGGAATTGACAATGACCTTTGATATCCCACACGTGACAAGCACATGACTAATCAAATGCCATTGTCACTTTCATACATATTTGTCGAATCCATCAGCGAAATCGCCAATCGAAAGATACTTTTGGTAGTCCCCTGGATGGGTCGCCGATAACTTTACATTTTGAGGGATCATCCAGGTACGTTTGCGATTGCCGGAGGGATACTTTCGGGTTCCTTGAATATTTGATTTACAATAAAGGTTACTAAGAGGGTTTGGAGATAAATTGCGCAATACAAATTAAGCTTATCCCAGATGTGTTTTAGTTTAAGTTTACAATATTAACTTGTTTACAGTTGTTCTACTGTACTTTGTAAAATAGAAATACAAATAACCTAATGGTTTGGGTCGTTGTTTCCGATCTAGCGGTCGTGAGTTCGAATCCCTACATTCGACTATTGTCGTGAACCATATCTTAACACAAGCTTTTTCAAGCTTATGAATGGTTAAGGAAAATTTAGTTAATTCACTAATATCTACTAATATTTAAAAAAAATGTAAGGATTTACCTATGTGAGGGCCAACATTTTTAAATTCTGAAACAAAACAACATTTATGATTAAAACAAACATAATCTAAAACCCTATGTTTCCTCTGCCCAAATACAAATGGGTTTTCATCAGTAAAAAATACGGTTTGGAAAACCTATAAAATAGGAACGATAGTTTGTTTTGATTACCTTTCATTTTATTACACATTTTTTTATTTGTCTACCATTTTTATTAATAGTAGTAGTGTAAACCCATGATAGGCTCCATTTTTCCGCAACTCTACGACTACCGCGTATTTTGCGTGACTTCACACATATCTTTGAATTTCTTTGCCGATTTGTACAGGTTTTACCACGATGTTTTCCTTCACCATAAGAGCGTTGGTTAAATATATACATATGAAAATCGAAAATAAAAAACACATTGGTACATGGCGGGAATCGAACACGGGACCGGCAGTTTACAATTTATGAGCAAACCCCTGAGCCACCGACGTACATTATATTTTTTATTATTCCTTAAATAGTTTAGATTACAAGTCATTTTAGTATTACATAAAATCTGTTTAGTTCTGGATATAGAACTATTTACTACTGAAACTATAAACTCTTATTTGTATCACTTTAACGACACGCAGCTTGTAAAAGCGAATTATATTAAACATAGGAAGCTATAATATAATACTCATTTTAATAGCGTTTAGATTTAATTTTAAAGTATTGAATTAAAATTCCCTACACGTGAAAGAAGTCCGGTATCTCTTTAATAGTAGACTTCGTAGACTAATAGGTTAGAAGCTAAAAAAACATGGCTTTGAATCCTAGGAAAAGCACTATTTCTTTCGTTCCCAGAACTGCATAATATTGTAGCAAGATTAGATCAAGCAAGATATATCTTTGAAGTTAAAATAGAAAATAAATGTAGAAAAGGGGATGATCGATTTCAAGTAAAATACAAGTTTTGAAAAATATCACTTTAATCGCACAAGAGAGAGGTCGTACGTTCGTCGTCAGTCGTCGTTTGCGCTTCGCCGTATACTCTCCCACTCTCATTGCATCTCGCTCACACTACCGTTTAATTCCATTCCATGCCACTTACGTTCCATTCCCGCATATATCTTAAAAGTAAACATAGAAACAGGTCCCTAAAACTATTATACTACTAAACTATTACACTTTCTCTGGTTCGTTTCAGAATTCGTTTAAAGTGTCAGTTAGACGGTGTGACCTATTTATATTGACTGATAAACATTTAATGTTCAAAGCTTACACCGGCTCGTATAAGACGAAACTGTCACGCGATTCTGGTATTAAAAATAGTTGTAAACGCCGTCATACTTGTAAATTATAATTTGACATCGCTACAGACAAATCAATATTTGATGGCAAACCATTTCTGCGTATTCACAGCGTTTAATTCAGGAGGTTTACCCAAAGTATCTTTCGATTGGCGATATCGCTGATGGAATCGACAAAAATGTATGAAAATGACAATGACATTCGATAAGTCATGTGCTTGTCAGGTGTGAGATATCGAACGTCTTTGTCAGTTCCATACATTTTTGATGATCGCTATCGAATCGCTTTGTAGCGCATGTACTTTGGGGTAACCAAAGATTTTTCCTTTTAGTTCAAAGACAGATCTATAAATAGCAATAGAATAAAATGAGGTTATCCTTTAGAGATCGATGGCCGTAGATTTCTTATGCACAGAGGGAAGTAAAACATTAATTTTAGAGTAACGTACCGACATCGGGCTTCATGCAGATCTCCGTCTTGTTGGTCGTCTGCTGGATGCGCAAGGGCAGCTCCATCGTCAGCAGGTACTCTTTGCTGTCGCTGTCCATGCTGCCAACATAATAGAAGACACTTGACTTGTAAGGAAATCATGTGGTAAAAGAAAGATAAAGACGCTGACGAACTTTCATACGATTGTCGCTATAAAACTCAATCGAGAAATGATTTATTTTGGTTCTGAATACAGCACAGGGTTGCCGGGATTGTGATAAAATTCGTCACATTTGACTATACTAATATTATAAAAGGAGAAACCTTGTATTTTTAAATTTTTGTATGTATTGCAATAACTCAAAAACTACTCTGCCGATGTCAAAAATTCTTTCACTCATAGAAAGCTACATTATCCCCGAGTCACATAGGCTATGTTTAATTCCACGCGGATGAAGTCGTGAGCAACAGCTAGTCTTCTATAAATAAGACACGTTACAGCAATTACGTTTTGAAACTGTTAATTATTTTACGTTCGTTTAAATAGGTCAACCGAGTGTTCCCCCTCGAGATTCATTCCCGCCACAAAAGTTTCTGCAATAAGGTTAACATTGTTTATACGAGTATAATATGTGTGTTGCGGTCTCCCCGCCCT
>QDHC01002456.1:1070338-1088446 GCA_013186455.1 Papilio dardanus tibullus | reverse complement strand
GCGTCTAATTCAGGAGGTTTACCCAAAGTATCTATAGATTGGCGATATCGCTGATGGTATCGACAAAAATGTATGAAACTGATGTCATTCGATAAGTCATGTGCTTGTCAGGTGTGAGATATCGAAAGTCTTTGTCAGTGCCATACATTTTTGATGATCGTTATCGAATCGCTTTGTAGCGCATGTACTTTGGGGTAACCCCCAGATTTTTCCTTTTAGTTCAAAGACAGATCTATAAATATCAATAGAATAACATGAGGTTATCTTTTAGAGATCGATGGCCGTAGATTTCTTATGCACAGAGGGAAGTAAAACATTAATTGTAGAGTAACGTACCGACATCGGGCTTCATGCAGATCTCCGTCTTGTTGGTGGTCTGCTGGATGCGCAAGGGCAGCTCCATCGTCAGCAGATACTCTTTGCTGTCGCTGTCCATGCTGTCAACATAATAGAAGACACTTGACTTGTAAGGAAATCATGTTGTAAAAGAGAGCTAAAGACGCTTACGAACTATCATACGATTGTTGCTTTAAAACTCAATCGAGAAATGATTTATTTTGGTTCTAAATATAGCACAGGGTTGCCAGGATTGTGATAAAATTGGTCACATTTGACTATACTAATATTATAAAAATAGAAACTTTTAATTTTTGTATGTATTGAAATAACTCAAGAACTACTGGGCCGATTTCAAAAAATTCTTTCACTCATAGAAAGATACATTATCTCCGAGTCACATGGCTATGTTTAATTCCACGCGGACGAAGTCGTGAGCAACAGATAGTCTTCTATAAATAAGAAACGTTACAGCAATTACGTTTTGAAACTGTTAATTATTTTACGTTCGTTTAAATAGGTCAACCGAGTGTTCCCTCTCGAGATTCATTCCCGCCACAAAAGTTTCTGCAATAAGGTTAACATTGTTTATACGAGTATGTGTGTTGCGGTCTCCCCCCCTTTGCTTTTACCTCTATGTTTTATTGTTAACTGTTAGCTGTCTACAATATTGCTTGTTGTGTTTATTGTTATGCTATACGATTCATTGTGTGAAACATTTAATTATGTCTTACCACAATTGCAGTTAAAATTAGAACGCCTAGCGCGTTCGTAGTAGTATAGTTCGACCCTTGATGGGCTTCATTTTCCACAACTCCACGACTAGTGCGTATTTTGCGTGACTTTACTCATATCTTTGAATTTCTTCGCCGATATGTGCAGACATCACAAAATTTTTCTTCACCGTCAGAGCGTCGGGTAAATATGTACAAATGATAATGTAATAATACGCGCTAGTGTAATAATAGTTTAAAATTTCTACTAATATATTCCAGTAGAATTTAGTAGGATTGATCTCCCAGCACTGACCGAGATTCGCTAATCGTGCTACTGGAAAAAGTCGTCATTGTACCTGATACCGACGAGCTCGCTCTCCTCAAGTCCGGAGAGTTTGATACAGGTACCACTGTCGCCGTAGCGGAAGAGGTAGGGCTTGTAGAAGTCGATGGCGAAGTGCAGACTGCCCAACAGCACGGTGTCCCGCAGCGAGCGGTACTGACGCTTGAAGCACTCGAAGTCTGTCGTGTGGCAGGCAATTATTAGTCGGTCTGGAATACAATATAGAAACTGCTTATTTAAGTACAAATGAGCGAGTAATATATTGTGCTGTTGGCGAAAAAATTGGAAATAACAGTAGCGGTCGCAAAATTGAATTACGAGTATCAGTCTGGAAATTATTTTCTTTGCAAAGACGTAGACTTTAAATTAAATTTTTGGTGTTTTGTTACATTTTTTAAGTAGTTTATTAAAGATCAAACAACGTAGATGATTTTCTAAAATTGCTTCATTTGAAAAAATGGATTCAAGAAATTGAATAGTTATTGAGAATTCTTCATTTATTTCATAAATCTTGCGTGACGACAATTTTTCATGGACTTTATTATTTCTCTTGAGAAAAGACTGTAAAGAAATGGCGTTGTTTAAAAAAAATGAAATTCTTAAGAACGCTATTTCCTTTCAAGGAGTAAAAAATGTTAAATCTTACAAAAATATTTTTATAATAGCGAAGGAAATTTTTATTTAAATTGAAACTCATCGGACAAAGACGTGCTGAAAAATTTAATTAAAACTGAACTTGTAACAATGATGGGATGCAAATATTTGAAATAACATCCTTCAAATATTGTTTAAAATATAACTAGCTGTCGTCCACGACTGTGTGCGCGCAAGATTAAAAAATATCTATGTAAGTAGACTAAAGCCTTGTACACACTAGGATAGTATTCTAGTCGAGTAGCTAGTAGCAAGTATCCGAACAAAGGATTTACCGATCTATTCTATTAAAATGTTGCTGTTCGGTCACGTTTAGTTACTAAATTACTACCCTAGTGCGTAGGTTTAGGCTTAAACAAGTCCGAACAGTAGTAAATCCTTTGTTCGGATAAATGTTACTTGCTAATCGACTATAATACTATCCTGGTGCGAACAAGACTTAAGTATACTTCAAGTCTATGTTCCACAACTGTGCAAAATGTCATCGAGGTTCCGTTAACCCTTAATGCATGATAATATGTATATCAGTGCTTTCTTTTTTACATAATATACATTTTAGAAAAAAAAACTTTATTATCCCTTAATCTATGTTTAGTTATCTACATATTTCAATTTATTGTATTTAAAAAGGAAAAATCGTGAATTTAAGAGTTAAACCTTTCTGATGATGATACCTTGTACGTAAATAATTCTACAATCTTTTTAATATAACTTTAGTCAGTATTTTTTACCTTTTTCCCTAACGTATTGGGTTGTTATAAAACATATTTAAAAAGCTTTACGCGTTGTTTAGCTAATTCAATATAAGCGGCGATAAACCGTTACCTTTGCTACGAAACGGTTTGTTGGTTTGTCATAAATATTTATTGTATGTGAATTTTTGATAGGTTCCCACTCGTCGGTAAATTGCTCAGGGATACGGGGATTTCATACTTTTTATTTATTCAAATCAAATGTTAAATGCGTTTATGTAACCATGTGGAAATTGGCAATAAAAAAATAAACTAATTTAAATGAAATCGTACCCAAAGGCAAACTGAAAATGAAGATGAAAATTTTAAGGACCACCGATGTGATCATTAAAATTTTCATCACACCGACGAATCACGTATTTTGCCCATCTCTAGAAGAAATGTCGTGAACGTAGCGTAAGAAAGAACTAATCAACAAAGCGCGAGCGATAACGTTTTCGCCAATCTCGTGCTGCCGGCTATTGTCGCGTCGACCGAAGATGCGTTCTCGTCCTCGTCTAATGAAATCTGTGGCCCTCGCACACCACCGTCCGGTCCCGGTGCTACGGCCGGGGCGCCAAGCCAAGCTCAACTGTCCCAACAAATTTTTCCAGAGATTTTTTCGGGGACACCGGAACACATGACTGTAAAACGGGACAGTCCCAACTAAAACGGGACGTCTAATCACTTTAACAACTCTTTGAACTACAAACAGATTTTGAGAATTAAAAATGATGCTGAATATTTCAAACATATTGAGATAAATTGACTAATGTCTTAGTCATGTAACGGTTTCAATTAATCGAAGTCAACAAGGTGTTTAATTTCAGTGGTTTTTTATAACTGACTTCAATTGACAATTCTCGAGTTTCAATTGTTTAAATTTGTCTGACACTTCAATAAAAAAACATGAATTAAATTTTCCTTCTAATAAAAGATAATAAAACACCGCACGCAGCAATCGTATGCGAAATGTTTAAATTACATTATTATTGTTATTATAAAGTTCATCTGCCAAAGTGTGGGAAACATTAGCGCAGAGATAATATCAACTAATCCATATTATATCTACAGTTATATCAAGTTTCTTCTTTATATTGGAAAGGCAATTATTTTGCATAGGTTTGTAACTTTAGGTTTGTAAGTAAATGTTGTTTGTAGCTGTGTTTAGTAAAGTTTACAAAGGCTTGTATTGAAATAACTCAAGCACTACTGGATCAATTTCAAATATTCTTTCAAGTTTATTGCTTAAACTATAATTACTAACACCATAGATATAAGAGAGTAAAGGCTTCATGTACAGTCGAACCTGGTAGGCGATTGTCCAAGGGACAGCGATATTTGTCTCGCTTATAGAGCTGTCTCTCTAATCTGAGTTTCTCACATATGGAGGTAGCTCGACGGGACCATATAATGACTCTCGCTTGTAAAGGTTTCTCACTTAATCAGGTTCGACTGTATTTATAAGCAATTAAAATCAATCTGTTACCATGTAAGAACAAACGTTGTGTAAACTTCATTGTAACTGTAATTCTAACTACATTGCCCTTTACGTGACCTTGAACTTTAATATATCAAGACGAAACATGTTTATAAGGTAAAGCTCACAGTTTTGGCATTAATGTAGACAGGAATTTTAGACACGCTATTATACTCGGGGAAGGATCGTTAAGAATTTAAGTTACTAACTTAAATATCTAAAATGCCGATAAATTTAAACCGGCTACAAATATTCAGTTTTTTAACTGCACAGTTCTAGCTGTACATTGACTGTACTGGACTGAGCGTCTGTGGCAAAAAACGGCGCGGCTATTTTTAAAGTTAGCCATTTTAAAATTACTGTAATTAAGAAAATGTTGCCGGATTTTTGTGAATATAGAAAATTAGCGTATACATGAAAATGTACTCACCGTATTTCTCTTTATCACCGATGATAGCACCGGTAAGAATGATCAAGTTGATGAAGGTGATGATGGCCAGCTTCATATCGGCACTGGCATAGTACACCGCTGTACCCATCCGTCCGTCCGTGAGCTGACACTATTATGAAATCCTGTAAGAACGCTCAGCGCGCAATGATCGCATATGTTTTATTATTCGTAACACGACCACTGTGATTATAGACTTCGGACAATTTAAATAATAAAAAGATTAAGGATAACATCGTGATGCAAACTGCACATATCGGCAAAAAAAATCAAAGAAATGTGTGAAGTCGACTCGCACTGGGCCAGCGTTGACTACCTAGTCACCCCTTAGGGTGCCCCACGGTGGGGACGTATAGTAAGCTGGTGATGATGAAATAATAAAAAACATACTTGTTCTGATACTTATCTAGTTTTATTAGATATTTGAAGTGTTAAAAGATTTGCATGAAGTTTATATTACCAAAGTTTATTTTACCCAAAGTACATTCACTAAGAAGCGATTCTATAACTTTAAAAATTTATGGAACTGACATTGACGTTCGATATCACACGTGACTAACACATGACTTATCGAATGTTGTCAGTTTCATACATTATTGTCGATTCCATCAGCGGTATCGCCAATCGAAAGATAAGGTAACCCTGGAAACGGGTATAACAATTATCTTTTTTTCTGCAAATGGTTATTTGCGTAGTCTATAGTATTGTAGTCGTATTTTCCTTTATTGTTTGTGAATTACAAACAATAGAATAAATATCTATTTGTCCTGATGTAATCATTGATTGTGGTCAACTACAAGGGTATTGTGTAGGGCGCTTAGATCAATATATTACGCTTTAATAAATTGCCAAATAGTACAACGTTATTATTATAAGATGCCACTCTATGTAGGGTTGGCTCAACAGTTTCCGTCCTCCAAACTGGTCTTATTCCGCATTAAGTTTTCACTCCCTAAACTTCTTCTGTCATGTTTTTACTGAAATAGAAACAAACCATAATTAGTTCATTCAGACTGAAGTACACCTAAATTATTTACTCAGATTTTTTTGTATTAAATAGATTAGAAAAAATAGTTATATACCATTGAAATATCCCTTGTGAAAACCGTATCATTACTTAAACATATCTACGAATATTCTACAATAGCTTTATTAAATTTAAGCTATCTCTTTAACACGTTTAATTTGTTTATAACAGGTTAAGCCGCCGCCGGAGTGAGAACGTAGTCAAAAGCGCCCTCTAGTGCAATTACAAGTAGTTACAGTTTGTAGTTAACCGCTCCAGTTGTAATTACATGTCTGAGGGAATATCATTTCTCATCAAACTTTGAGTTTGTTTTAGTATTAGTTTTGGTAGACTTTATAACTATATTTACTGGAGGGTTTAAATTAATTTAAATGAGGAAGGAACGTGGGTATTTATTGTTTAAACCACCCCATTACTTTAATTTATTTATATTAAGAAGATTCTAATTTTTCTTTCTTTCTTTCAGGTAAGTTGCTGATCAAAGATTTTGTTAAGGCAAGTTATCTTAAGAAATCATTAGTACTTAATTTATTTAATGTACATATTCATATCTCATTGCAAACTCATTATCTCTGTCTTTGTCTATGCAAATAACAGGGATAACCATATATTTTTACAGGCAGTAAAAACTCATGAACAGTGGCTTGCACTAAGCAAACGAGGAACTGCAAAGAGTTTAAAAAACAAGAGATGTTAAGCTATCCTGCACATGACAGGCTTACTTCGGTCTCCCGCTGAGAGAAACCTGAACTAAGCTTCATCACGTATAGAGAAAAGCTTTTAGGTTTTAAAAATCCAACGTTTAAAAAGGATTTAAAAATACTAGCAAATGACAGGATGATATCCTATTCCGAGATTGTTTTGCAAACCTGAATAAGTAAGGGTTGGCAGTAATATATTTTTTTTATTTAGATGCCTGCAAATGACAATGTAATTGTTATAGTATAAGATCTCTTTTATGTTATGTTATATTATGCTTCTAAATAAAATTACGTCAAATATAACCAAGATGAAAATAATGGTCCCTATCGTTATTATCGGACAGCAATATTGAGTTTGGAAACGAAAATAAAACAAAATATTTCGAAGCGTTGATCAAAAGGGACTGTTAAAAAGAACAAAAAACATACAAACGAATTGAGAACCTCCTACTTTTTGGATGTCAGTTAAAAATAACGATTGAATCTTTGCTATTCAGGTTTTGTTTCAAAGATAATTGGAAGCTTTACAGTTATGTTTTTTGTAGTCTTAGTACTTAGTTCTATCCTTGATGGGCTCCATTTTCCGCAACTCCACGACTATCGCGTATTTTACGTGACTTCACGCATATCTTTGAATTTCTTCGCCGATATGTGCAGGCAGGTGTTTTCAGTCACCGTAAGAGGGTCAGGTTAATATGTACTTATTTACGTTTTTAAGTCATATTTAAATTATTTGACAGATTTATGTATAAAAGAACATAGTTAATAAATTGCGTTAGTGTACTACTAGGATACTCGCGTGACAGATGTGACATTGAGCCGGGTTCCGTCACTACCTGATGGATGATCACCCCATCCAATTCCCTCGGGATCATGTGCATTTTGAAGGGAACCAATTAGTATACCCATTTTTAACAGAAATCGTTTTAAGGTAGAGATTATTTGTCAAAAGGGAACTTTTTAATTCTGAGTTTTCAATACCGAATTTTGTACAAGAGTATTGTATAAAATATATTGCCATCGTTGTCATTCTATTAAAAAAACAGAGATAAATATACTGATATGATTCTAGACATCCCGCTGACTTTAAAAATGATGTCCCTGATCTCTTTACCATCTGCAGGGTGTGTTAAAGTTATATAAGCTAAGGACATAACATACAATATATACCATTAAGATGTAATTTTTAAACACGTTGAAATTATATAAAAAATTACTAGTATCGAATTATACGAGTACTTCTATGATGTCTTTAGACTATGAATAGCACTCACTTTGTCCTCAGCGGTATTTCCAAACGTTTACGTCTAAGGGGCCTTCAGAAAAAAGTATACTCCGCCCTCAAAGCCGGCAACACACATGTGTGGTTCCTCTGGCGTTGCAGATGTCCATGAGCGTCGGACCATATAAAAAAAATAGTATGCATAGTAATAAGAATTAAAAAGATTTTTATTTATTTATTTATAGCCTTTAAATCAGATGAATACATTTTATATTATTACAATTTAATTCTTTGTTATTTTATAAGTATTATTAATAATTAAATGTCGTTTTCTTTAATTTCCATGTGATCTGTTTGTCCGTTGCAGACAAAGGCCTCTTCCAACTTCTTCCATTCTTCTCTTTGTATTGCCGTTCTGGTCCATGTATGTCCCGCTATTGCTTTGATTTCGTTTCAAGAATTAAAAAGATAGTAAATATAAAATAAATATGCATTTGTTATGCATGGCGTGCGCCTTCGCCGCCATTGTTGTGGGCTTCCGTGAAATGGCAACACTGTCTATACAAGCTATGACACGTCATAATCTATATTGTCTATGACCTATAAAGTTACATGCAATAATAATTCTTTGTTATAAAACGCAGCGCAGTAGAGACTGTTAAAGTAATTAAACTTTATAACTTTTAAATAGAGAGACCAAATAACCTTCTTCTCTTGGAAGTCGGTTAAAAAGACAAATTTTTGTTTTTAGAACAAGTTGTTTATCAATATATAAAGGCAAAAAGAAATGTAAAACAGTTGCACTTAGGTACATAATATCTTCGCAAGTCCTGCCTCTAAAAGCATTATGTGAAACTCAATAACAACCCTTTTTTCTCCTACAATGTTCCCGCTTGCCCCACTTACCCAGTTCATCTAACTCGTGGTGACGAGCTGTTGGCACGAAGCGCCGCAGTAGTCACATTGTCACCTTGCGTCTCTTTTCGCTTTGTCAAATATAGCGAGGCTTTTACACCAAAGTTGTAACTCGACTTTAATTGTGTTGCTACCGAAGGCAGGAAAAAGCAATTTAAAATGTCACTTTTATTTAGAATAAATACAGACTATATTAAAAAAAAAATTGTTGTAACCTTCTCTAGTTTACAATTACAAGGTCAGTAAAGTTTTTTTCTAAATAAAAGATAAAGTTTTGTTTCACGCCCTGACGCAGTGAGCCTCGGTGCTTTATTTCAGGGGAAAAAGCTAGCAACAAAAGAGCGCCGCCAGGCGACAATGGCTCTATCAAGCATCGGAACGGATGAGGATTTATGAAATGCTAATATTTCTTTTAATTATAGTTCTCTATAGTACAGAATATTTAGTACCAATGGATTTTAAAATTAGTATAATAATAAAGTAGTTAATAAAAAGTGTATAAGAGACAGATTCATAATTGAAGTAATAAAAGAAAATCAATGACCATCACAAATCGATCCATCTGGCTTCATTAGGCCGAGTTCGCGATAAAACGGAGATTTTGCTTCGGCGTAAAGTCGTTTTAGCTCGACATCGGCCTAACGTAGCCGTAGGTTTAGAGAAGTTTTTTCGATTAATAGGTCCGAAATGCTATAATAAAATTGATACTTCCTCTAGCTTGAGTTACGTGTCATTTCTAATCACTAAATAGCAGTTCTATCATCTGTGTAAAAGGAGGTGTGAGGTAGTGTCCCACTGCGCCAGTTACAGCGACCTCTGGCGGCGTTACACTTTGTTGTAGGATGAAGTCACGCTATTCGTTACTCCGCACTTGCTTTGTGTGCACACTGAGGGCGCTCGCTTTTTGTTTTCTTAATTTACTAAACCTTTTTTACAAGACTGACCAACTAAGAGATTAACCAATCATATAAGGTTTTTTAAATTATTTTTTTCATGTCTTTCAAGAAATGATAAGTTCTACGATTGATGCAATATCGCGAATCATTCTTTTCTGGGGATAAATACATGTGCTATAAAGCGATACGATAGCGAACATAAAAATGTATGCAACTAACAATGACGTTCGATATCTTACCCATGAGCAACACATGACTTATCGAATGTTATTTTCAGTTTCATACACATTTGTCGATTCCATCAGCGATATCGCTAATCAAAAGAGACTTTGGGTAGTCTCCTGGTCAGGCTATAGTTTATGCCCCAAAATTGTGTAAACAATTTGAAAATTAACAGAAATCAAGTATCAAATATACACTGCATCTTAATGAATAACTTGTGATGTCCAAAATATCTTAAATGCCTTGGTATCAGTAATACGTGGTACTCGAGTAGTCTGCAACAGCGCCCTCTGGCGGCGGAGCTTCCAGAGACCACTCAGCCCCCTCCTGTCTAAGGATCCCTTTTTTGTCACTTGAGTGGACTTCAGCACGAAAAAATTCCTAAAACCTCATTGAGTTTCGCTTTTATCTCTTCAACAATTACTCTTCTTTAGATATTTATTAAGTAATAACCATTTTAGGATAATAATATTTTGAAGCTAAGCTAATATTTTAAGAAATAGTGAATCCTAAAGCGTAATTTTTCAGGATTTCGTGCATTTTCATATCTATTAAATTGGGCCTAGTTACTAACACAGGGTAGGCTCCGAGCCCCTTGGAAGACATATAGCTGACTATACTGATGTTATCTATTGAAAAATCTAGACAAAACATATTTTAAACTTTAAATATTTGTACTGCAGTTTACAAAGGATAAGCTATATGAATATCCTATAATTGCATTGCGTATTTATAAACAAAACAACAAAATAACTCACGCACGTAACCCAGAGGGGTAGGCAGAGACAACGAACTTCCTCACTTCTCTCGCTTCTTCTATATACGTACATCTACAAATGCATACACGACGTGCTCTTAATAAAGATTATTTAAAACAAATATTCGAGTTATTTGTATTCATCAGTGTAGAAACGGTCTTGCAATCCGCGACCCTCTCACCAGATCCGTCATCCCTTGTAACTGACTTAGTAATTAGTTCTCGTCACACAACTCTAATTAAATTTGGCCCAATATGAGTTTATAACTATTCTACAAGCAGTACAAATTACTACCTTATTGCTTAGAGAATAAGGTTGTTGTAACAGTTTTTAGAAATGTTAGGAAATTAGTTCTCAAAGAGTAATGGAGTGAGATATTTATCATTTAGTTTAATGTTTTGTATTGAATTATGAGGATCTAAGTTCAAGCAACAAATAAATGATTCGGAATCTTCCAACGAAAATAATTACATCGAAAAAGTATCTTAGGACATGTAACCTCTTTAGTAGAATGTCCTTCTTGTAGTTCTTTTTATTGTATTACTATTACCAATTTCATAAATTGAAATTGCATTTAACATTTAAGAGTACCACTATTTTTGGACACTTAAGCAATAATCAGGGCCCAGCTACCATATATGAAAAGTGTGCAATGCACACGGGCGCCATCCTCAAGGATCGTCAAATAAGGGCCCAAAAAAAATTAAAAAAAGTCCACTTATTTTAAGCACCTACCATCAAAAAAAAGATAATTAAAATTGCTTAAAAGGTGCCAAAATCCTTTTTTGCACACAGGCGCCAGTAGCCCTTACGGGGACCCTGGCAATAATATTTGCCGCGTGTAAATAAGAGGTAACAAATATGTTTGCTAATATTATTGAGGTCAGACGTGCTCGGCCCGGGAGCGGCGCTCGCTAATTGTTTATCTATTAATCTATCTGGCCAATTAATTGATTTCCTGATACTTCTGTCAACAAACAGCAATAATAATGGACTATGCTGTAGCAAAAATGTTTTTTTTAATAGCAAACTAAATTACGTACCAGGAATAGTCTTTAATATTATTTTTATTAGAGAAGGGGTCAAACGAGCGGCCTAAACACCGAGGTGGTCAATAACGCCCATGGACATTCGTAACACTGGAGGAACTGCAAATGCGTTGACAGCCTTTAAAAAGAGATAAGCTCTCTTCGTGAAGGGCCCAAAAGTTTTATTCACACCAGAATAGTAGTCGAGTAGCAAGTAGGAACAAAGGATTTACTAATCTACTCTACTGAAATGTTACTGTTCGGACACGTTTTTTACTTAAATACTTGTTATTTCAGTAAAATACTGTCCTAGTCCGAACAAAGCTTAAGTCGTAGTGATTTGGAAATACAGCCGAGGACAGGCCACATTGTCACAATATGGAGAAATCTGGTTAAATCTTACTATATTTGTATAAATAAAGTTTAGTTTATTTTCTTCAATGTCCAATTTCCAGTCTCCTCTTGCAATTAGCAGGATCAATCTCGCGGCGCTAACGACAGCATCAGCGGCCACTTTAATGGCCGCCAACTAATTAATTCACGTCCGAGGACTAATCAAATTTTGTTCGGAATTAATTTGTAATTCACTCGGGAAAGGTCTACTTAATTAACAAATCATTTTCACACTTAATCTTAAGTTTCGGTAAGGTTAAGAAAATTGATTGCTTTTACTTAATATTAGTCTAAGCGACTTAGCAGTATTACTTTTTTTAATTTATTTTGTACACAAAACACCTGTGCAAATGTAGTACAGTCAAGCCTGGATAAGCGCGAAACCTCGATAAGCGGGAAACTCGGATTAGAGAGAAACCTCTATAAGCGAGAGCCATATTGCAGTCCCTTGGATTCTTGTTATCCAGGTTTGACTGTATACAATTGACTAAATAAAGTATAGAAATATTGTTATTTTATATTGTAACTTATAAAACAAAAAATTTTACATAAAATTTTCTTTTATAATGTACACCATTAAAAAGATAATGGAAAAATCTTAAAAAAAAACAAGTCTCGTCGTCACACGACGGGGCGGCGGGGTAAAGCAAAAAGTATTGTGAAGGGGGACAAGGGTGTAGGAGGGGTTGGGGGAGAGGGGCATCTCGTTTGCTTAACAATAAACCCCGAGTACTGGCTGAATGTTATTAGAAAACCGCGGGGAAGTGGAGCCGGCTAGCAAAGAAAGCCGCCTTCGAAATCTGCGAAGTGATGGACAACTTTCTAAAGGAATTTTATATGATGACGCCTTAATACTTTAATTACTATACTTAGTTGTTCAATGAGCATTTAGGGAGTCCTTTAGTAGTGTGTAGTTCAAGCCATGATGGGCTCCATTTGCCGCAACACCAGGATTAGCGCGTATTTTGCGTGAAAACACATATTTTTGAATTCCTTCGGCGATATGTGCTGGTTACATCACGATGTTTTTCGTCACCATAAAAGGGTCGGTCCCTTAATGTGACTAGAAAGACAGCAGTTTTTTACTTTAATTTGTTTGTTGGCAATTTATTTTTTCAATTATTTTAAAGCAAAGCTGTTACATTTTAATTACAAATTCAATTAACAATATTTGTTGACGTTACACAATTAATCATCAAGATTGTTGTTGACAACATTTCCCTGACAAAATCCCCTTGTAAAGTAAACAGCCTGTCAAAGTTTTCAATCTGCAAATGTTGCGGTTATCGCAAACTTTCTGACATTTTGTTGCATCTTGATAACTTTGGAAGGGAAGCGTTCCCGAGGGCTTTGTAACTTTAGATTTGTACTCATTTGCATGGATAAATAACTTTATTTGAAACTTCAAAGGAAATGCTAATAAATCAAAATCAATATTAATTTATGTTTGCTCTTGTTTAATGAACAACAATAAGAAACAAGGATATTAATCTACATTTACTTAATACGATACGAGTACAAATAAACTTACAGAAAGAGTTGACACTATTTGTTTACGAAATTATTAACATTTTACTAATTTCAAATACTTATAGCAATAAAATCATGATTTCATTACCGACACATTTCCTTTGATCTCAGTCCTCACGCCGCGCTGACGGCATTGTCATCAAATTGACATTTAATTTCCTTGCGGCTGTCAGCAAGTTACGTTGACAGCACACGTTAGAATAATACAGCCTCCATTGGGGTCCCTTCCCAAACATTAGTCAGTTGATATGAATTTAAGTAGACATTATTCTTTAAGGACGTAGGTTTACAGACAAATTCTGACAAGCATTTTAAGCCTTGTATGCTTGTATAAGGGTTAACTACCCAAAGTATCTTTCGACTAAAATGTATGAAACTGACAAGGACATTCGATAAGTCATGTGTTTGTCATATGTGATGTGTCGAACGTCATTGTCAGTTCCATACATTTTTGATGTTCGCTTGAATCGCTTTGTAGCGCATGTACGTTGGATAACCCTACAGGATAGTCTTTTAGTCTCCAAACAGCAACATTTTAGTAGAGTAGATTAGTAAATACTTTGTTCGGATACTTGTTACTTGCTACTCGACTAAAATATTATCTTGTTGAACAAGGCTGTAAGGTAAGCGCCGCTTATGATTAAGATACATTAATTAGTACAGTTTTATTACCTTGAATGATTCCTGATTTAAGATGCTGTTATTAAAATAATATTAAATTCTCTACATTTTTTAATATCGATATACTTAGAATATTCTAAACTTGCCAATTTCAACAAGGAAACTAAGTGTAGTGTCGCAAAATAAACTTAAAGAGGTGTCGTAAAATCAGAGTAGGTGTGTGCAGAGTGGATAGAGGCCCGGCGGAGACGGCAACGAGGCAGTCGCTCTCGCAAATTGAACGACAACTCCGCTCGCCGCCGCCGCCGGGAGACGACAGAAACCCTACTCTATAATAAACTACTAGAGAATATCTTTAAAGCGATGTTTATATTTTATAATCTTGTATTTTTAACCGACTTCCGACAGAAGGAGGTTATCAAGGCAATGAGTTTTTTTATGTATGTTCAGAAATTAAGCAGCAAGTTCTGAACCGATTTACGTGATTCCTTTTTTGTTCGATGCAAAATAGCTGCCCTTTGGTCCCATATTCACGTTTTAAAAAAACTATTTAGTAGTTTTTGATCAATTTCTAATAAACATGGAAAAAATGGGACTTTTTTGCTTTCTCGCGTTATTACAATAATATTCGTACAAAAAAATTCTAACATTCATTCAACTATCTCAGTTGTAGTGTATTGGCTATGGTCTGTTATCTCTGGGTGTCTCGAGTATCACGCCACGTTGACAATCGTGACGGACGTCGTGCCCGGCGAGAGGCGGTGCTCGTGTTGGGTACGATTATATACGTGGTGTAGTAATAATTGAGCCATAATTCACCCCTAGGACTGGAACGTTACATCAGTTCTTTTCAAAATCCATAGTTTTAACTCTTGACTCCGTTCTCATTAAATTAAAAAGTCATTCTTCTATCACTCTTGGCTACGTGCAACATCTGTGCCTTTCATCCAGACTAGTTAAGCTGTGTTACCTTATTCTGTGATGGTTTCAATGTAAAAAAATAGCGAACATATAGTTACAAAATACAAATCAAATACTCAGAGATTTTACAAAAATACCATATCATTATGGATGAGAAAGTAGTGCTATAAGCTATAATAAATCTATATTTGTTTTAACTCCACAATCGCCACGTAGTGTTCGTAGCAGCGTGCTATCGGGGCGCATCTACGAGGAGCTCGCCCGGGGACTAGTTCAGATTATCTATATTCTTAACCTTTATTCACTCTTCACTACATTCTACATTTACCCTGTATACACGTAGCTGATGCTACGCCGTAGATGATGCTACGAAAAATTGCAAGCTACAGTTGTTTTTAATTTAAATTATACAACAAAAGAAATCAGTTTTAAAAAGAAAAAATATTATTCACCTAATGAATAATTTCAAACGATAAAATCATTTCATGATTCTAATATTCCTGATAAATTGATCTTAATATGATACATCATTAATGATAGATCCAGATAATGATTGAATGACGTAATCAAATCATTAATTAGTGATTCGTCAATTCATTGCATTGATTCAATTTCCGTATTCTATCACAGTTTGCAATTTTCCAATTGATTGTCAATTATTTATGTATTGCAACGGCTATTGATCTGTCAAATTATAAAATAGACTACCTGTCGCCCTCGACTCCGTCTGCAGAACTAAATACATAGTAACTATCTTGTGGTCTTGCAAACTATGTTCTACATCTGTGCAAAGTTTCACCAAGATCAGTTAAGCCTTCAAACATGCATCGTACCTTTCGCATTTAAAATATTAGTAATATTTGTTATTAATTTTAAAAATTAATGTGACACTTTTTAAAAAAGACTTGATACAAAACATTTTATTAAACATCGAATCAAAGTGTGAACAATATTGCAACATTTTTTATGAAATTCTCCGTTTCATTTGACACCAGCCGTTCCATAATTCGATTTCCGCGCTGAGTGTTGCACGCTGCTGTGCGGACCAGACCGGACCGAACCGGACCGGACCGGACCGGACCAGACCGGACGACACCGGACTGCGTAAAGTGATACAGATGGATCGATAGATACAATTTCATGTTATACTCTCAACACCTTTTGATCAAACCATAAATAAGTAGTTCAATATTATTTAACTATGAAATATGGCTATTGTAACGATATCGTCATAGTATTGTTTAACTAAGCAAAAGTTAAAAGTTAATCTGGTATATGACCCGTACCCAAAGTGTAGAATATTGTACTGACATTTAGAACAGGCTTAAGTTTTATTGTTATATTATAAAGTAGAAAACGAGCAAGCCGCCACCTGGATTTGCTGAAATAGCGAAGCGAAAGCTGCCCATAGACATCTGCAATTGCAAATGCGGTGCCTACCCTTAATCATAGTGGAGGAGACGCACATTCCTCTTCCTATACGTTCCCTCCCTGCCATATCCACTTCCCCTTCCCACCATATCCTTATTAGAAAACGATAGGAAGGGAAATTGGTGACTTTTCCTTATTATATCACAAATTAAATCAACACATACAGTTATCAAGAAAACCTTCCGGTACATTTAACTGAGTCGACTCCCGGCGGACATTCGCGACAGAAGCTCATTTGGGCGACTTCCAACAACTAATACTGTTATCATAGATTCGATTTAGAAACTATTCTGTCTGTGTATAGGGAAATTACCAACGCTATGATTTAGATAAATTAATATTCTAATAAATATTTTATTACTCATTTTTTATTTTTTTATTTACAAGAGTAACTGACACACCAAGAGTTATTAATTGGTTTAATCCTGGTAGCCACTTGCTCGTTTGCCACTTTGCATTATAAAAAAAAAGTTTCCCTTCCTATCCTTTTCTTTAAGGAAATGACGGGAAGGGGAAGTGAATTGGCGGAGGAGGGAACGCGTGGGAGAGGTATTATTATTGCTGTGTGTCTACTCCTCAGTAGATTATGGGTAGGCAAAGCATTTACAATTGCAGATGTCTATGGGCAGCGGTCGCTTCGCTTTTTCAGCGAATGCAGGTGACCGCTTGCTCGTTTGCCACTTTGTAACATAAAAAAATGGTCTCTAAAATAATCCCCTCAGGGGTGACCTAATTGGCAAAATCTCCTTGAGGTTTCAAAACATTGATATAAGACATTATTTCAATGATCAAAATATTGAACCTGCATTAACAACAAGGCGTTCGCACCTCGCCAACAATGAGCGAGGCTCTACGCTCGAGCTCTGCATTAATCTATGGTTTTAAAAAGGGGATTGAAAGTGAGCGGGACCGTCAGCGATCTCTATGGCACAATTATATCTCGCACAATGCCGTAAACCCGCCATTGTTGGGCCGGTGAGCGTGAGGAGTGCGATCTAAGTGATCAGCGGAAGCGGTTCAAGCTTATCTGTTAAACGGCTATGTTAATGTGTAAATTACGGAAAGCTTAAAGATCAAAAGATTCAATTCATAAACATTTGGCAGTAATGTTGGCAAATATTGAACAGAAGACATATAATTTTTAACTATAGTTAGCTTTTCGTAACTGTAGTTATTGTAGCTACAAAGTTTTTGCTAGTAGATCTATGTAGATAATCAATGCCTAACAAATTCCGCTACTCTCATCACTATAAACGCAGCCTTAGGAAGCTTTATTCCGACAAAATATGATCTGTGCCCTTTACGGTTTATGCAAATTGTACGCTGCAGCGGACCTGATGCGATTTGCGGTCGCGTTCACCTCCATTCTGTCCCATTCTCCTCAAAACTCCCAGCTTTTCATATCCAATCTTATTACTCTAATAGAAATGTAGATCATGCTCGTAGCTCTGTCTACTTTGAATTTAGGAAGGCTCTGTTAAACAATTTTTGAATTTAAATTTCTTTAGAGTTTAATCTCAATGTGATAGCTTTTCGGGGAACAATTTACTTCAGCATAGATAGTGCTACACATAGATTAAAAGAACCATAAAACATGACATAGGTCAAACTGACAGCGACTGAGACACATTTATACGAAATGCACGTTACGTGATAAAGATAGCGACATAGATCTTTGGTCCCTTTTTCTGTATGCAATTTTGTTTGTTTGGGTCCACAAATTAGACCTGTATAA
>QDHC01002456.1:1059231-1069293 GCA_013186455.1 Papilio dardanus tibullus | reverse complement strand
TGGCAATTTTAATCGCATCAACTTTGTCAAATATGTTTGATGTTAAAAACGTTTTTGTTTTTATTAAAAATGACATTAGACTAATATCCCCTTACGCCGAAAAATGTATAATGTGCTGCGATAAACGAGGACCAATAAGTCGTCGATTATACGATATTGGAGGACACTCTGAACTATATAATAGACCAGGGTTCTCATTGGACCAAATTCTGTATTATACGAAGTACCAGGAACAAGGACGTTCTGTATTATGGAATAAATTTTATTAATGTTCCAGTACCAAATGTAGAAAGTACAACAATACGGTGATTCTCGTTTCGGTATAAAGCAGATATTGTTTTGAATTGACAAAACCATTTTCAGATAGGTTTTTATGTCATACTATTTGAACTCATGTTAGTCTAAAGTATGGGCATGTTTTACATGGTATTATTCAAATATTGAATGTTGTATGAAATGTGAAAATATTCGTGAAATATTGAAGAGTTGTGTCAACACCAGCGGCGGCGGCGGCAGCGGAAGCGAAGCAGACAGTTTAAACTACGCTCTCTCTGTTTATCCAACTCTCCATATTTTAATACTCTTGTAAAAAGTGAAATATTATTTTACACAGAAAGCTTAGGTATATAAGTATAACATTTTGTGTTGCTTATATTTAAAAATCTTGCAAGATCTTAGTGTAGTTTTCTATTTTAAGCATTTTTTTTTTATATTTTAAAGTAGCAAACGAGCAAGCGACAGCTGCCCACAGACATCTATAATTGCAGATGCGTTGTCTACCCTTAATCTACGGAGGAGGAGACGCACAGCAAGAGGATAATTCCTCTTCCTTTACGTACCCTCCCCCGCCATATCCACTGTTCCTTTCCATCATTTCCTTATAAGAAAAGGATAGGAAGGGAAAGTGGATTAAAATTAGGCACCACACCCGTCGGACGAAACATGGAATAGCTTCCATTTGACGCGTGTCTTCTGTGTGGTCATGGTATTCCACCGGGCGACCCGACCAATTCGTACGAGAATGTTGCAGCGGGCTCTACCACTGTTAAATTATTAAGCAATTATTAAGTTACAAACACTAAAATTGCCTTCGACGTAATCATAATCTACAATGTACGTAAATAAGTACAAGCGAATATAAAATCACAGATTGTTTTCTTATTTCCAGTCACATAACACGCACAGCGAGCTGGTTGCCACCCGCGGAGAGCTGGCCGAGTGGGGGCAGCGGGGCGTGTGGTGAAGGCACGGGCGCGGAGGGCGAGGACCTGCCCTACGGCTGGGAGCAGGCCCTCGACAGCAGGGCCAAGCCTTACTACATCAAGTAAGATTTTAACTTAGTAATTAATGATTAATTATCTTCTGGACGAATAAAAAATAAATGAAAAACTTAGTACAGTGACATCTATCAAGAATCCGTGTAAACTATTCCAGCCATGTGAACAAAACGACGACGTACGTGGCGCCGGAGGGTTGCGGTTGCGAGTCTCCGCCCGCGCCGCGAGATGTCGTGCTCGCGCGAGACCCGCAGCTCGGCTTCGGCTTCGTCGCCGGCTCTGAGAAACCCGTCCTCGTACGCTTTGTTACTGATAACTCGCCCAGCGTCGGCAAGGTAACCACCATTATTTTCTTGACATTGTATGCTCAGGATAAGAACAAATTAAGAAATAACATCTAGTTATACTGGAAGATAGTATTACAGAGAAAGAATCAAGAATGTAATTAAAACCTTTCTTATGAAAAATTTACTTATCTGTCGAATCTGACTAGAAAGCTAGAAGCTAACTAGAATCATGAGCTCTTCTGAATCCGTATTCATAATCTACATTCCAGTTGGAGCCAGGTGACCAGATACTATGCGTAAACGGCGAGGATGTGCGCCTGGCAGCACGCGAGCACGTCATCTCCGCAGTCCGGGCGTGTTCGGATCGCGTCACGCTGCGTGTTTGCCAGCCCGCACGCACCGGCAGTGCCGCGCGACGCTCCGCCCTGCTCTCCGCCGCCAAGCGAGCACGGCTAAGAGCGAAGCCACCCAGAGTCAGGTTCGCTGATTCGGTACAACTGAACGGCGCGCCAATGTATCCGGTGAGAATTTAATTATGGAATCAAAAATTAAGTAATCCCACATAGAATATTTGCGATTGATTTAAGCTGATTCAAGTTTCAGAGAGGAGGCATTGTGCATTCTACAATTGATAAATAAAAGAAAATAATGAATTTCCAGCCATCAGCATTCTCTCTGGGCGACCTCTGTCTACCTCCGATGGCGAATGTGCTGAAGGTGTTCCTCGAGAACGGGCAGACGAAGTCTTTCAAGTATGACGCGACGACGACGGTCGCGGACGTGGTGGCAAGCCTCAAGGACAAGCTGTGCATCACCGCTACAGAGCACTTCAGCCTGGTCGTGGAACATGTCAAGAGTCTTAGAAGAAATAAGCTGACGTTGCTCGATCCAAAGGAGTCCTTAGCCAGGGTTAGTTCCATACAGACATAAGAGTATATTGAATCTAAATTAATACCTGAACAGAACATTCTCTCCTAAACTGTGCGTTAGTTCTTCGGTAGCTACATGTAGATGACGTCACAACATGATCATGAAGTCACCTTATTTAGGTCACAAACAAATCAGTATGACGCAACTGTTTGTTGTGTCCCAAATCAACAATAGCATCAAAACGTCTGACCATTGTGACACGGTACTAGTTATAACTATTTAGAGTTGGGCTTAAATTGTGTTGATAAGAATTGTGTTGAGGTCACAGTATAATCCAGATCGCGGCGCGGCCGGGGTCGCACAAGATGCGGTGCTTGTACCGCGTGGTGTTCGTGCCGAGCTCTGCGGGCGAGCTGGCGCGGCGCGACCTTGCCGCGCTAGACTACCTCTACGTGCAGTGCTGCAACGACGTGCTGCAGGAGCGGTTCGCGCCCGAGCTGCAGCCGGAGGTGGCGCTGCGCCTCGCCGCTCTGCACGTGCACCAGCACGCACTCGCCAACAACCTCTCCCCCGCCAAGCTCACTGTCAAGACTGTCGAGTGAGTCCTCTCAAAGATCTACCCTTGACCAGCTCCCCCTTTTTATGTGTCCTAATTCGTGAAGTGATCGTGAACTAGACAAACGAGAAGTTATCTACTGCTTCTTTTGTGGTGTTTTTGATGTGGTGGTTAAATAAAGCATCTGTGTTGCAGACGCGAGTTCGGTCTGGAGCGGTTCGTTCCGGCGGGGTTGCTAGAGGGCATGCGGCGGCGCGAACTGCGGAGGCTGCTGGCGCATGCGCTCAAGCTGAACGCGCACATGACCGGCCCACAGCGGCAGCTCACACAGTTGCAGGTACGATACTACAGCACGGGAAACGCAGTTCCGATCATCCCTCTTACATCACTTCATACCATCGTTACCATGGTTACAGGCCAAGCTGCACTACCTGGACATAGTGGGAGGGTTGCCGAGCTACGGTGCCAAGTGCTTCAGCTGCGCGCGCCCCGAGCGCGTGCTGCTCGTCTCTCCGCGGTTTGGCCTCAGTCAGATCCTCGGCAACAACAACGCAGTGGTGAGATGGAAAAGCTAATTTGTAAATTCTGATGTTAATGAATCTATGTATTAAATGTATCGTGATGTATGTCCTAGCCGCAGTCGATAGCTTCGCTGGAGGAGGTGGAGTGCGTGCGCGTGCGGCGCGAGGGCGGCGAGGCGTGCGGCGGAGGCGTGGCCGACGTGGCCGTGTTCCTGCGCCGCGACCGCGTGCTCGCGCTGCTCATGGACGAGCGCGACGCCGCCGAGATGCCGCTCGTCATCGCCGGGTAACTACACTAACTCACTTGTTCATTTACATAATCATAATATGTATGTTCTCCTGCGTAACATCTATTTTTTATTAATTTCAGATATTACCGTCTCGCTACAGGCAAAGAGCTAAATGTTGAACTAGAAAGAGAACCGATTACTGAAGATATTGGTAAGAACAAAATTTAAATGCTGTTATTTAGTAATTTACAATACTGTTTAAAATAGCTTGCATACCTTTTTATAAGAGTCAACTAAAATTTTGTCTTATTCCAGCACCACCATACCTGTCACAGCATAACGTTGTGCCAGCGAAATGGAGCTACCTGCAACACGACAGCCCCGCGGAGCTCTCCAAGAAACACTTCGCGATATTCAGCATGCCGCCGCCATACCACGCCACGCCGGAGACCTCCAAGACCAACTTGGATACTAACATGAACACCGGCATCGCCAACAGGAACCACAGCAACACCTCCAGCCCGCTAATAGGATACGACTCTAAGGCAGGTCTCCTTGACCATGACGTCCACTTCGAGAAATGCAGAAGAAATGAGGAATTCAGATTATTTGATCCCAACGACGCCTGCTACCTCGACGACGGTATGGGCTTCGATCTTCAAAGCGTTCTGTCCCTGGAGCTGTTAGAGAACGCGGTCAACAATCCACGATTGGTAGAAGCTAAGAATGAAGAAGTTCTCCGACGTGTTGAAGAAATGCAAAAGCTCGTTGAAAACTCAGAACAATATTTGACTGAGAATTGCGACGTTTTTCATGAAAACGGTTACAACGATGGCATCCTCAGCGACGAGATCGGGGGTCGAGAGACATGCGTCGACCAGCCGGAGAGCGACACGGAGTCGAACGCTAGCAGAATGTCGGCGACCGACGACGCCCCCGGCATACTGAAACATAGCGATTCCTTATTATTGCTCACGGAAACCATAAATCAAGGATTAAGTGGCTTAACCGTTGCGGAACCCGAAAAAGATGCTTCCAGTGATTTAACAAAGAGACAATCTCAAGGACTTAGTGCTATATTAAACAACTGTGGCTTCACTGATGCCTTATTAGCCTTAAATAATGACGTTTGTCAGTCTGAAAGCGATAACGACTCACTGTACACGCCAACGAGCAGTCCGATACGCAAGCATCTAAACAAGCCCGCTAATAAAGGGGTAAGAACCAGTTTCGGTCTGCACAGCCCGGACGCCACCCTCGACAACAAGGAACCGAACTTAAAAGAGTACCTGAAACAATTACGAGAGAAAAGTAGTAAAGAAGACTCAGCGGGAGCTGAGTTTCCATTTTACTACCAGGAGAGTCTGGTGGACAACGACGCCGAGCTTATAGATTTAACTTTGATCCCTCCGCCGCAGACGCCCGACGAGCTGGACAGCGCCACGCAGGTGCCTCAGATTCTCCCTGTCGTCCCGCCATCCTTTGCCGATGAAAAGGAGAGTGCAGAAGAGAATGGTCCTAAGACCGAACTGGAAGAATTTATCGCAAACGTGACCGTTCAGCCGCCCACGGTGAAAGTGACGCCCGCGATCGAGCTGACACCTGAAGAAATAATGTCCTACATCATCCCGCCGCCGCCCGCCTCCAACTCCTCCACTTTAGATAGCGATAGCACTTACGTCCCAGAAACACAGAGATCACAAGAAAAATCTGATCAAGTTCCGGCGAACGACGTGAAACCTAGCAACGGAGACGTCGTGAGAGGTACTTTGACTGTCAGTGAAATAAGAAATATGTTTGCGGCGAAAACCCTCAGCGAAGCGAGGAACAGCCTATTGTTAAAAGATAAAAGTAAAACGCAAAACTCGGCTAAAACTGATTCACCAAAAGGTAAAAGAAAAAGTATCATAGGAGAGAAGCAGGCCAACGGCGTCGCACATATCATTGAATATCCCACAGTCGAGAGAAAAGGTATGTTTTCATGTTGTAGCAAAGATAAGAGCAAAAACGAGGACAGCTCCGAGGATACGAACAAAGCAGATGGTCACGTAGAGAACTCCGATACGATGCCTGATATTTGCGAAATTAGACCTCCGCCTAGAAGAAAAAGCACCGAACTTAAAAAAGCCCCCGAGAGACCTCCCAAGACCCCGCCGACCCCCGCCCCGCGACCTCGCTCCAACTCGTTCACCTACTCCAATAACGAGTTGAGCGCCGTAGAAATACCGAACCACCAGTTCAACACGTTGAACAACAGAAAATTAAATTACAAAGTTGTTTGCGATATTAACGAGCAGAACGCCCAGCACCCTCCTCAGGTACCCCCTAGAATAGACAACAAGGTCCTCGCACCTCCTCCACCACTCTTATTACCCCCAAAGAAACCACCCTTGCCCCCGGTACCGAGTATTGAAGTTCTAAGAATGAAAACTTCGCAGAAACTATCTCCGGTCCGCAACCCGGAGCAGCGCCTCGCTAGCATCGGCTCTCCCCACTTCCATCGGAACCTGAGCACCTACCGCAACCTCGAGAATGAGAATAGGCTGACAGATGACGAGTCCACTATCAGATCGTCACAGAATTATAGTTCCTTGACGTTGCAGAGTCGCCACGTTAGATCCAACTCCGAAACTAAAAGTACGATACTTAAAAACAAAGAGATGTCGACTGCCCTCTCGCTGTGCTCTCCGCAAATGAATCGTCGGTTTAGCAACCGGCCAGACATACTAAATGGAGCGCCAGGTAGCGATCATAAGGTATTCAGTCCTCCCCTGTCTGAAAGGAAATCATTTCGTCTGGACACGGCCAGCCCGACGCCTAAGACACAGAACCACGTGAGGTTCAAAGAGGACATAGTGGACGACATCCCGACGCCGCCTTCGCCCCCCACGGTCAAGTTCCCAGAGTTTCCAGCTGGCAACAACGGGCACGTGTCCCTCGAGAACCTTCTGTGTAAGACGGAGGCTGCGGTGGACGGGCTGCTGCAACGGCTGCACCAGGCCGCGCAGAAGTGCTCGCACCAGCACTCGCACGGTGGCGGCGAGGACATCGACGAAGTCAAATTCCAGGTATTTCATCTCTATCTAGTTAAACCGATAGCAAGTTTTACTGTCATGTTTTGCCACGAGAATATTCAGGAGTGAATTCAATTAATGTCCTGTTTATTTACAGCGCGCCCGCAGCGAGCTGACGATGTGCGCGGTGTCGCTGGTGGGCACGTCGCGCACTCTGGTGGGTGCGCTGGGCGGCGGCGCGGGCGCTGCGCAGGCGCTCGCTGACTGTCTCGCCCCGCTTCGCCGCCTCGCCGACCTCGCGCAGGTAATCACTTTGATACTTTAATTCTTGTTAAATCACGTTTAATATATGTTGTACGCCACTTTTCTAAATAATTCACATTTGAGTATTAAAGTCAATTATATTTTCAGGCTCTAGGAAGGCATACGTCATCACCTTTACAAACAAGAAACCTGGTGCTTCGAGTGCACGACGTTACAGCTGCGTTCAAAGATCTGGCCGGTGCGGAGATGGCGCAGATCATCCACGAGCACAATGCCAAGAGCCAGGGTCAGGGCCAGGAGACTAGCTCCACCCTCGAGGGTCAACTGGCACTCAGAGCGGAATGCCTGGCTAACGTGCTGGCGACACTCCTGCGCAGTCTGAGAGTGTTCTCTCCTTAATTTGGCTCAATAGCAGAAATGCCTTTGCCCAAAAAATAACGTAACGAAAAATTAACTTTATCGGTTGTGTTTCCATAACTTATCATATCAAAATATCACTTATTCCCTTGGAATACTTGCTGATAATTCATATTTTATTGTAAGACTAATACTGATATCACAATTATAAAATGTAAAGGAACTTCTACTCTTATCTGTGCACAGGTACAGAACATGGCAACACTAGTTCTCCTGTCAAAACTGTCTCATATTTCTGGCAGGTTTCTCTGCTGAGTCGTGATTTATATTAAAATTACGAAATGAATCTCAACGCCGACTTCTGAATATTAATATTGTTAACTTGATTGTATTTTGTTAAGACATTTTAACTGAGACCAAATAAATTTAGGTATGTTTATATTCTAGTTGGCTATAATTGCGTTTGTTTAAGTTGTAGTTTTTGTAAATTTTAACGTTCGTTAATATTTTATATTAATTGTTGTTGCAATTCTGTTTGAGTAATTTTATAAGAATATTTTTTTAATTCTCGGATTACAATGTCACACACTGCTTTCATCGCTTTACTTGTAAAATAAAAACGTTTAAGTCTATAGAAAAAAAAACTATAAACAAAATCAGAAGCGCAATAGAAATCAGAAAAAACTTTTTTAATCTGTAATTCCGTAGTAGAAGTGTTACCATAGTGAATAATTAATTTTACTTATAAAATTACATATCTATTTACATAAAACTATTGTATATTTTCTAATATATTAGGAATGTGTGAACAAAAGAATAGGGTGCATGTTCAATATATCTGTCTGAGCAGTCGTGTCTAATATAATGAAAACAATAATTCTTCTGTACTTGTACGTTAGTTAATTTGCCGCGTAATATTTGGTGTTGCTAGTTGTAAAATTGTTTAAAAAAAAGTGTTGAAAGCGTCGCTACACGTACGCGTTGTGCTGATATTTGTGTATTGGTGCTATTTTGAAATAGCAAATGCGTTTTTATATTGCGAACAATTTCATAAAATTTCATTTAATTTAATTTTGAACGATTTAACGTGGTTCAGCAAAGTTCGCATAAAACTGCCGAAATAACAATTTCACTGTTTCCACTATGTTGTATTCATAATGCAATAATTAAAAAAAACTAATATAAGTTCATTCACCCTGAATGTTTTTTACCTGCGAAGTACAATTGAGAATTCATTTGTTTACCAGTAAAGCAGCCAAAGACATTGTTTCTTCAAATTTTATTTTTTTATTACGCCTCTTTCATTCCTTTTAGCTTTTAACCTCTTTAAGTAGACAATATTATAAAATAATTATGGACATGTGGCAATAGCGTTGTTCTGGCTTACCTACGCTCGGTAACAACAATATTGGAGGGAAAGTCTCGCAATAGTTTTGACATAAGCATTTTCATTCGATCTTGATTACAACGCTTAAAATAAAAGCGTTGTGTTTGAATTCCAAATAAAGTTATTTTCTATAAGGGGCAGTATTAAATTTACGCCTTGTCTCAGGTTATATATGCTTTGGTTTGTACCTTTACTTACGAACGTCAGTTCTGCGTTTTGTATAGAAATAGGTTATGTCAAAACTAAATAAAATTAAAGGAACTAACAATATATAATTAAATAGTTAGTATCGAAACATTGTATCACACCAATTTATTTATTGTTTTAAAATTAAAATAAATAAATTAATAATAATGCGACGCATTTGATGTAATAAACAATTTTAAACCATTTTGTAGTTTTTTTCAATACTCTATTTTTAGTTCGAGTTCGAATCCCGCCATGTACCAATGTGTTTTTCGAATTTCGATTTTCACATGTACATATTTACCCGACGCTCTTAGGTAAAGGAAAAAATTGTGATGCAACCTGCACATATCGGCGAAGAAATTCAAAGATATGTGTATTCACGCAAAATACGCGCTAGTCGTGGAGTTGCGGAAAATGGAGCCCATCATGGGTCGAAACCTTTAACCTTTACTCTATTTTTTTTTTGATCGGATGATTTGTAGAAAAATAGTAAACCTAGCGCCTGTAAAAAAAATATAGCAAAAAATCATTTATTTTTTTTAAATGGAGGCAGAAATCAAACGTTTAAAAATTCATTAACTGACCACCTTTGCTTATAAATCAAATCAAATACAGTGATAAATATCACAACACAGTTTTATACCAAAACATTCATTAATTATTTGCATTCCAACAAATACAAACAAAACGATACAAAATGAATAAACCGGAGCAACCAACTATTTAGATCTTAATCCTATTCTATTGAATTTCTAGACAAAACTTATAACCAGCGGCTAGGAGGCCTAGCATAGTTATTACATAAGTGCAAGCGTGTACCTCGGAGGCAACGCGGCCAACTCAGCCCGTCTTATAATTTTCACACGATGCGTTCCAACCGGTTGTTGTGGGCAAAATAAAACGCATCCATTGCTTAGAGATAATGGTTCTGTATCATTTTAATACAATTTTTTCCACCAGGATAAGAGGAAGAATGAATTATCATCAATTATTGGACTTTTCCTACACCAAATCTATACTAATATTATAAAGAGACAAACTTTGTATTTTTGTATTTTTGTTTGTATTGAAATAACTCAAAAACTGCTAAGCCGATTTCAAAAATTCTTT
>QDHC01002456.1:1038245-1048887 GCA_013186455.1 Papilio dardanus tibullus | reverse complement strand
TAAATAAGTACATATGAAAATCGAAACGAAAGTAGTTTAAAGTTTTTAAAAAAAAAAATGGATTGGATTTTGTTAACGTCTTTTTGCCGAAACCAATGGTCGGTTCTCGACTTAATTTTACATTACTAAAAAAAGTATTATTAATCTTCATCTTATTGCTTCAAAAACCGATCCAAGAATTGCAATAGTAATAAAAACACTTGATTGGCAGTAGTAGATTTGACACAAATCCAAACTTTATGTCTACTTAGGTACTACTTAGAACTTACTTAACAACTCTGAGTGGTAGATAGCATAACTAACGTAGTATGTGTACCTTAAGCCAGCATTCACACGGACGCTTTTTTGACGTCAGCTTTAGCGCTTTTTAACGCTCATGTGATCACTGTAAAATGGATCTTGTTTCTTTCAGCCAGCGCTTAAAATCCAACGCGATAAAAATTGAAAAGCGCGCCATGTGAACAGATACATGGAAATTATTGTAGTTTGTTCTACCTCAATGTGTTTTTAGCGCGCGTAGGATTAACGCTCGTGTGTGGCAAACAGTTCATAGTCCGGTATTAGAACCAGTATCTCATTAGATATTATTACTTCAGTTTTTTTGCGAGCGTCCTCTCGCTTCACGTCTAATTGCTGAGCAAACTCGTGAGAACGTCCCCCGCGGGAACATGTTACATGATAGCGATAGCATATCATTACACGTAGATATTTATATACTAGCTGTTGTACGTGACTTCGTCCGCGTGGAATTAAATAATATACTCGAGGGTAATGTAGCTATCAAATGGAGAAAGAATTTTTGAAATCGGCCCAGTAGTTATTAAGTTATTTCAATACATACAAAAATACAAAGTTTCTCTCATTATAATATTAGTATAGATAATGCGAATTTCATCAATAGTTTGACACGTTTGAATATTATAGATTGTAAGTATAAAGACAGATTTTTATTATTTTTTATTTTATAAAGGTCCAAACGAGCAAGCGGCCACCTGGACTCCCTGAAACAGCGAAACGACCCCTGCCCCTAGACATCTGCAATTGCCGATGCGTTGCCTACCCTTAATCATCGGGGGAGACGTACAGCAAGAGGATAATCTCCCTATGGGTCCCCTCCCCCGGAAAATCCACTTTCCCTTCCCATCATTTCCTTATAGGAAAAGGATAGGATAGGATAGGAAGAAATCATAAAACGATATAGGTAAATACGAGTATATACTTTTATAAACAAAAATTGTAACAACAACAACCCTGTCTCATTGTATTACCACAAAACCTTAAGATATCAGAATCCCTTGCTTTTTGCAAACTACACACTTTTTATTACAAATTAGATTAGTAAATCTTAACTATTGTTAAAATGTATATTAACCTTTGGTTTGAACTTTGTCACTGCACTTATATATTAGGATAGAAGTAAAAGAAAGGAAGAGGTACGCGTCCCAAAAGATGAGGCATAGTGAAGTGCACTATCGCGGCGATATGTCACTACTCTCTAGTCTTTGGACCTACGGGAGTGTGGGGTCCTATACTGCTTTCGTTGGATGCGAGTAATACGTTGGATGTGCGGAAGGCCTAATGCTTAGCTGAGGATTCATACGATTATAAGTTCGAACTTAAAATAATTCTTATCTATAAAAAAAATGTTTGCTTAAGTCTTTACTTATGCTCAAGAATTTGCTTTTGCTCGTTTATAAATACGGTAACAGTATAAGTAATATATGTACAAAGTTTAAGAATGTAACCTTTAGCAATTTAAGAGCAATACAATTACAGGTGGTTGAATATTTTGTAGTGTAATTGCTCGGCTACAATGTGGCGTAGGCTTCGAGGGGCGGCGTCAGTTCGAACTCTTACATTTTACTATTTACATTACTTGAACTTTTCAACAGTGCGAGACGCGCCGCGACCGCGACCATCGAAAAATAAGTACTCGCCTTGATGATGGACTCCCGAAGAGTCGATAACTAATCGATACCGTCACCCAAAAATACACGTCAGTTTTTAGCCGTTTTAAATAATTAAATAGTATTCAGATGTTTTCCGACTGAATTTTAAACTATAATTGAAAAATACTATGGACTTTTTAAGTAAGACTTTCGTTTTTTAATTAATTGGCAGTGTTAGTAGGACTTCGGATGAACGACGATGAATTTGGTGACATACTGATAAAGAAGGGAGTTTTTAAAACTGACAGTTAAAATGGTAGTAAGAATAAGTTAATTCACAGAAAAGACAAATGCTAACACGTTTCTCATATAAAATACCACAACAGAAAATATGCACTAGTCGTGGAGCTGCAGAAAATGGAGCCCATCATGGGTCGAAGCTTACCTTTACCACAACACACAATATTATGAAGTCGGTAGGCACCTACATAAGAACAGCGTTGAACCCAACATCTATGTGTTGGTTAGAGGAAGGTAAGGGTTAATGTTGACGTCTAGGAATTGTTTTGTAATAATGATGAAAGTCGTCGTGTGCTGGGTGCGAGGGTAGGGAGGGGGGTACCGGTCGCTGACGTACGATATTTACATAGGAACTGCGTTGGCCGGCTCTGCGCAGGCGCAGCCGCGAGCGCGGGCGCGGGCTAGACGCCGCTGAACTCGCTACTACTAACTCAAACTCAACGTGGTTTAGATGACCGCATATTACACCGTAGCGTAATGCAATGCAAGAACTTTTTCGCAAGTTCTTTTTAATTATGGACGATAGAGAAATTATATTTTGTCGACTTTTTCTAACCATATTGTTACAAATTAAGGCTGTTGATAAATTAGAGGCAGATTTTGTTTTGTACTAATGGTTTAAGTACTCATATTTTTATTTATCTCATATCTAGACATGTTGAAAGTTACTTTTTAATTCTAAAATTCAGATAATAATCAATTGAACTCTTATTAGAAACAAGTCGCGTCCGTGTAACAACCGGCTGTGATCTCTGTGTGCAGTGTACTTAGGCGTCACGCACACATCTGCACACGTACATTGTGTTGTGTGTGCACACAGGCGCGCGCGGGCAACGTCCCTACGCCCGAGCCCAGAGCCACGGTTATGTTTTATTTATACTTTCTTGCTTCTCTGGATGCGGTCATATGGACGTATGTGAGAATTCAAACTTTGTTTCTCATGTTTAAGTTTTGTTTCTTATAGATTTCATATTTTCCAAATAAATCGATGTGATTTCGAACATATTATATTGTACTCTGGAAGTATACTTATCGCAGGATTGATAAATCTTTTTAAGAAATGTACTGTATCTCAAACATTAATTTCTCTTCATAGGTCAATATGCAGAGATAATGAAAAAGCTTCTGTGTTGGTTTGGCATGTTCTCTTTTGCCTTTTTCCTTTCTTTCGCTATAAACTGACCGCCAATGGTAACTTCTAAGCCGTATTCTGTTGCAATTCTTATTGGAATTTATTATACATTAAGACAAAAATATGAATATAAAACGTAACATTCGTTTCTTTCTCCTTTGAAATTGTGATGGGCATTAGACGCGCGTGTGCCGCGTCCCGAGAGCGGGTGTGTGTGTGTTGCGTTGGTGTGCGCGCGCAGGTAACCGGGACCGTCTGCGGCGCGGCGGGCGCGGGGCGGGGGCTGCGCGGGGGCGCGGGAAACAGACCGCCATCTTGAAACATTCATGTATTAGAATTTTTGCTCTTAGAGGAATCTTACCGGTGAAAGTTCTCATTCGAATCTTGCTTAGTTACTATGCCGAGCTCTTACATTGTCAGACACTTCATTCTTAGTTTGTAAGAGTATTGAAATGTTATTAAAATAAGTTATATTTCAGATTAAACTACTGATACTATAGATATCTTTAGATTTATAGGGTACATAAAATGTTACAGCATTTTATTTTTTGCATCAGATTATAAAAGTTATTATGAAAGTGTTATCTGAATGCATCACGAGTTATTGCTCTTTTCTGAAAAAAAAAATCTTCGCCGAAAATCTCGCAAGAAATTAATTACGGCGGGAAAAAAAGAAAGGGGTGCGCGCGCGGCGGTGCACTCACTGACGTAATTTCTCTGGCGAGCAGCGCGCCTGCGCAGTGCGGCTTCAGACCTCGCGCGCCCCGCACGTCGCGCACACACGCACACACACCACATATCCTCAATATAAACTCAACATGACAGTGAATTCGAAGTTGCCGCATTCGCGAAATTCCCGAACCAAAAACAAAAATTATTGCCATAAAAAATTTCATCATTCAATATTGTCGGTTACATTAATTTTTTTTTTCTATAATTTTTAACACATGTATGACACGAGACGGTGTTGCATCCATTCGTTCAATTGTCGCCGGTGCACATGGCATGCGGTCGCCCGGCACCCCGGTCCTGGCACACGTGAGTTTTATTTATATTTTTTATTTTATTTTTATTAATGAAAAATTGAGGCAAAAGGGCTGAAAAATATTTAATTTAATCGTGCAAATGGTTTCATTATCTGTATGACAATCTAATAACTTTTTTATTCTATGGCGCTTATGCTTTCTCCCGCGTGAATTGGATTCCTGTTAGATTTTTTTTAACATTAATTTTTTTAATTATTTTTCAGCAATATAGATATAATTTATAATTCATCAAATATAGTAACTTTCATCTTTAAAGTAATAAAATTTAGTTTTACATTGAGCTTTTATAGTTCAATATTTTTAGCTATTTTTTTTTATTTCTAGTTATTATTAACTAGAGACGTGTGAAACTGTTTTCAGTTTTTCCGTGCTTTAAAATAAAAAAAAATACTAATAACATAAATATTGCTTAAAAAAAATAAACAAACACGTTTATCACATTTTTGCTCTTTTTATATCTTTAAGTAGTTTTTTTTTAAATAATATAACTTATTTAGTCTGTAAATCTATTGGCTGTAGTGTCATAGACATCCACGTCAGCGCGTCGCGGGGCGTGCGCGGGGGAGCGAGGGGCGGCGCGCTCGCGGGCCTAACCTAGGCCAACATAGACGTATCGGAAGCTAAGGTCAATACACTCGGTCACGGCCGCGCACTTTCACGGCCTGCGATCGTTCTTGTTTAGACTGCCACGAGGAATTCTAACTAACGCCCGACAAGGAATGTTAAATAAAACTTTATATTATGTAAATTAACAATACTATGCAATACGATATGATTTTATTATGACTAAATACTGGTAGACTAAATGTAGAGCACGAACGAGTATAGAACGTTGTAGAAATCAATTGTTAATTAAGTTTGTAGCTTTTACAATAAAGATATAGGCTCGATATGTTTCCACACTTCATTTCTTTTTATTATGAGACGAGAAAATTCGTGTTTCGTTCTTTATAATTTTATGTCATTATCTAAATAAGTTTATATATTATGTTTTGCCTTTCTAAATATTATTTAGTATGTGGTGCACGTTTGGTCTAATTCGAGACCATGTTACAATTCCCCCGGCGGTAGTTACCCTAGGTCACTGCTCGGGCTTCCGACCGTCGCCGAGCGCTTCCGAGGCGGACCGAGCGTTGCCGAGTGCGGCCTGGTGGCGAGGCTAGTGCACTGGTACACGCTGAAATATTACAGACCATTCATAATTTGTGCGATCTTAGCGCAGATTCCCACTGCGGAAAGCCCTATATACTAAAACAGGCGAACTTGGATAGGCAAAAGTCCAGGGGACCGCGATATTTGTCTCGTTTACAGAGGTTACTCTCTAATCCGAATTTCTCGCTTATGGGGTTAGCTCGTCGGGACCAGAGAATGACTACCGCTTATAGAGGTTTATCGCTTAACCAGGTCTCGCTTATGGAGGTTGACTGTATATCTGTTTTACTAAAAGTATGATAGGAATGATTAGATATCTCTCGTTTTCATGCGCTTTTCTTTAGAACGTAATTTATTTGAGGTTTGGGCTACCAAGACGTCCCTAGCAAGCTATAAATATAATTTTGTCTCATCACAGTAACCGCTTAGTGAAGTAAATCATAGTTAAATTTTGTCTTGCATTCACCGCGCAGTGTAAATTGTGTTTCACACAATAGAGCTAATGTCGCTATGTGGAATGCTGCATAACGGTTAACTTGCAGTTTGCTAAACTAACCGTTACTTTGAAATACTGTCAACTTTAACTTACAAATCGATCGACTGGCCGAAACGTATAGACTGACAAACTGACAAGTTATCTAGTCTTCATTTTATGCTGCTTCTATATCCATGTGGCATGTCCATGTGAGTTTTACTTTTACATAATTGCCGACAGAACTGAACGATAGCAGCGCCACTCCAATTTTCCTATTTTCTTTCATTAAAAGCGCATGGAATGAATCACTTCTTTTGACTATATCCAGTTATATTGTGGTCATAATGAGGTTAGGTTGTTTCTTATCAGAAATGCAAAACGACTGAGAGGACCCGATTAAAGGAACGCAGATAGATTAAAATCTAGAATAAGACATAGGCTACCTAATTCGTTGTGGGCGACACCTAGTGCAGTAGTGTAAAGTAGTCCGACCCATGATGGGTCTATTTTCAGCGACTAGCGCATATTTTGCGTGACATCACACATATCTTTGAATTTCTTCACATCGTGATGTCTGCACATATCAATGTGCATATCAATGTAAGAGCGTCGGGTAAATATGTACATATGATAATCGAAAAACACATTGGTACATGGCGGGATTCTAACTCGGGACCTGCAGTTTACAAGTCAAGAGCCACTCCTGAGCCACTGACGCTCTGACACCTAGTGTATTGTAAAAATAATTAGTAAGGTGGTGACCACATCACGAGGCCGGCTAATGGTGTTATGTTATGAGGGTATACCGTCTTTTATCGTCTATGGGGGCCCTGCCCTCGTTGCCATACTCCACCCTCCCTCTAACAATATTCTGCATCTCTTTCTTTTAATCTGATAATGAATTTGTATTAATTTAAAACGCTTTAGTTCATTTTTTGTAATATCCTTTTATTTGTACTAATGGTACGGGTTAGCGTTCGGACGATCGCTTTTTTTAATATATAATAAGATTTTGGATTCCATTTATACAGCGTGTCCCAAAATTCAACGGTAAATTCAAAGCAGTGTGTCATCAGACTACTTAAGAAAAAACAATTTAAAAAATCCGTTACCGTTGAATTTTGGTTCACTCTGTGCGCTTATCATAAACACTGTGATAATAATATAATATGTTACTACCTTCTAGAAAATTTAATCATAAGTTTACAATAACTAACACCTACAAAAAATTTAGTTGCTCTGTATAGGTGCCACACCAATAGAACCCCACAGTAATAAATAGTCACAATTGGCTGAATGATACAAATTACAATCTACAATTCAAAAATATGAAAATAAATACAAAATTATCTCTTTTTACGTTCAAGTATGAATTAAATACCGTATTAATTACCACACTTTACCTTATCTGTACTAGTAAAATAAATTAAAATAGCTATGAATTGAATATCAAACATTCTTTTACATGACCATCGACAAAAAAATTCAACGCTTCCTTCGGGCGTACCATAAAATAAGTCATAACAGTGTAAAGCATAAACTATTCGAACATACAGCTGTAAGGCTGGGCAATAAAAACCCTTGGACCTTAAAGGGCAGCGGAGCATGCGGGTTACAGGGCAAAGGGGCCGTTACAATTTGTCCAAGTCGGACCCTACCTGCGGGTCAGCGGGACAGGTTTTTATAGTGACGTATCACATGTGACATTTGTCTGTTATCGATATAAGTGACATGTGTGAAAAACTAGCCATTGTGTTTGTTAGAGGCTAAGATATCTAAAAATATGTCTGTTAGATAATTTATTACCACTAACTTAAGTAAAATAATTCACGAGTTGATCCAAAAACTATTTTTTTTTGTTACAATTTCATTTAAAATATTAAAAGCTTAATAATACTTAAAATACTCTATTATCAAATTAAATAACCAGGGGGGCAATCAAAGTAGTTTTACGACTGGCGATATCGCTGATGGAATCGACAAAAACATATGAAACTGACGATGACATTCGATAAGTCATGCGCTTGTCACGTGTGAGATTTTGAACGTCATTGTCAGTTCCAATATTTTGTAGACGTTCGCTATAAAATCGCTTCGTAGCGAATGTACTTTGGGTTAACCCCCTTTAATGAACAATTAAAAAGATGAATAAAATGAGATAAATATCGATATCGATAATAGCCAACCCTATAGTCACGTCGCGTCTGTTTGACTTTTGACGGCCAAGGCCCCGCAACCCGCTAGCCAACCCTCATCCGACCCACTGTACAAACAAATACAACCCGTTCTATTATTTAACACCATAGTAAAGGCATATAGTTTAAAAAGGAAATAAAAAATGCCTTCTAACTACGAGGATATGTTTATTCCTTTGTCTATAATATTATAAAGACAGAAACTTTGTATTTTTGTATGTATTGAAATAACTCTAAAACTACTGAGCCGATTTCAAAAATTCTTTCACCGTTAGAAAGCTACATTATCATCGAGTAACATAGGCTAAATTCTAATTCCTTGATGACAAAGTCGCGAACAACAGCTAGCTTACAAAAACACTTCATCGTTATCTTAAAAACTTTCTTACTATGATGTATCGACACACTATGTCTGTCTTATCCTTTCGATATATTGAACATGTCACGTGGTATTTCAAATAGGACGTGTTTATCACATGCTCATTAATAAACCTCGGCTGATAGAGGACATCCTTACAACAATATCCCTTTACATTCCAAATCCTTGGTCATTTAAAAACCACCCACGCTATATTTATTTCATTCTATTGTATGTCTTTTTAATCACTAAAGGATTTGTTTTCAAACTTATTACAGTCGAACCTGAACTGAGAGTCCAAGGGACCGCGTTATTTGTCTCGTTTAAAGAGGTCTTTTGTAATAATATAAAGTGGCAAACGAGCAAGCGGCCACTGGGATGTTTCTCTCTAATCAAGTTTTTCGCTTATGAAGGTTTGACGCCGGGACCAGAGAACTATTCTTGCTTATCTAGTATTGACTGTAGATATTTCTTATATTTATTAGAGTTATTGCTTTTCTTCGTTTTAAAGTCCCCGATGGACGTGCTCTACATTGGTAATAAATTATAGACGTTATTATAAAAAATACTTAATTTTTAATCTGTTTTATGAATACTAAGTATAAAAAATGTAATAATAATCATCTAAAAGTTATTTTTTTAATTATAATAACCGCGTAAATGTTTAAATAACTTCACCCCAGTCAAAATTGAACTTTTATTCAACCTCTTTTATCTACATCCGTCCTCTTCCAAGTTGCTTTTGTCTAAAAAGTAACAATTCATAGTTTTAAAAAGATAAGATCCAGACGGCCGGCCATGAATAGGGATGTGCCCTTTGTAAACCGGTCACTTGAATGGAATCCATAGAGCTAGGGAGGAACGAGCGACCCAGTTAATATGGACGATAGAGTATTTTATGAAGATATTTCCCTGGATTATGTTTAAATTATAATATAACTATAGACTAAGGCTGCTTAAAGAGTTGTAGAACAGTTTTCCATAGATATATTATACACACAAATAGTAGAAAACGCTTTTAATTAGCTACAATGAAAAAAATATCTAGATCGGGCAATGCATTCGCTCACTTAACACAAAAGGAATGTGTTTAGCATAATAGTTGCATATTGTTTTTTTCGAATATTTTATAATTGTGCACGGACGAAGTCGCAAACAACAGCTTATAGCAAATAAACTTTCATACACGACTGTAATAAGATCTAAAGCTTTGTTCTTGTTATTCCTTAAAATTAACAATATATTTAACAGTAATACAATGTAGTTTTTTAAAAATATAAAACAGCTGTTGTGCCTGACCTCGTCCGCGTGGAATTAAATTACATAGCTTATTTTACTCGGGGATAATGTAGCTTTCTAATGGTGAAAGATTTTTTGAAATCGGCCCAGTACTTCTTGAGTTATTTCAATACAAAAATACAAAGTTTCTCTCTTTATAATATTACTATAGAAGTATAGACTATAAATAGAAGCACTATGTCCGCTCGTTTTTGTCATTCTAAAACAACTTCCAACGCAACCCGTTTGCAAAAAAGCGCCCTCTATATGGACAAAGTTAGATCGCAACCGGTAATAAGTGTCGAATAGGAATGCTCAAGTTAACTGTACATCAGTAAATGGATCTTGGACATATTTTTCTAGGGAAAGCCTGTAGAATTATTTATAAGTACAGTCGGACCTGGATAACATACCCAAGGGTCCGAGATATTTAGCTCGCTTATCCAGGGTTTGATTGTATATGTAACACTAGTTGTTGCCCACAACTCCGTCTGCACAGAACCAAAAACACTAGTAATTAAGTACCAGACTATGTTTTACATCTGTGCATAATTTCAACGAGATGTCTTGAGCCGTTTCGAGGTTTTCTTCAAAAAAACATCTATCCATCGAAAATTACAAAATAATATTAGTAAAATAACAACAGTAATTATTTTAATCAACTTGCATTGTCTCTATTTAATTTAGTTGTGTGGCTCGGCGGTGCACTGGCGAGGTCTCCCACATCCCTCAGGACGCACGCATCACTTACCACCGCGTCAAGTGCCGGCAGGTGCGTGCATGTTACCTGCAAATCGTAAACTGTTTTTTTTTTAAT
>QDHC01002456.1:996684-1007286 GCA_013186455.1 Papilio dardanus tibullus | reverse complement strand
CGCCGCCGCAGACCCCGCCACCAGCGGCTCCGCGAATTGCTAACGAGACAAATAATAAGTAACTATCTAGAAGGATATAAACAGATGCACCAGTTACAAATTAAGGGCGATTTACATGGTATCAGTTTTTTTTTTATGTATCAGTGCGATAATAGAAAGAAATAATTCGCAAGCAATACTCAATAGTAGGGAAGTGTTTACACGCGGATATAATAAAATATGAGATTATTAATTTTTGGTACACTAGTTTCGAATCATTTGAATATCGAATAAAGAATACATAATGTTTAGACTATACTAAAAATGTTCGTGCACTGGAATCATATGCTACATGCAACCAACTGGTACCATATAATCAATCTATCACCTGCAGCTGATGCAGCAGCGCGCACAGCAGCACGACGTGCAGGCGGCCCACGTACACGCGCAGCTCGGCGTGCGCGTGCGCGCGCAGCCGCCGCGCCGCGCGCACGTACTTCACCTCCAGCACCTTGTCTTCATCCGGCCATACCAACTGCACAACACATGGCAACAAGAATTTAATCACTCCGATGCAAAGCTGAACTTATATAAGTGACTGACTGTTGCTCGCGATTACTATATTAACCCATGTTACTCGGAGATAATGTAGCTTTCTAAAAGTGAAAAAAAATGAAATAGGCCAAGTAGTTTTTGAGTTATATCAACACTTGCAAAAATAAAAATCTTTCCTATTTTCAATATTAAGAAGTATAGTAAAGGAACATTTTAATAACAAAGTATTGCCTTCGGATATAGAGTGTTGTCAGACAAGTCGTCGATGTGCAGGGAGCCGAGGTAAAGCTTGAAGATGATGCGGTCGTTGGCGCGGAAGACGCAGTCGCTGTCGAGCGCCGCCAGCCGCACCTCCGCCAGCGCGCTGTCCGCCTGCCACAGCCGCAAGCACACGGACACCGCCCTGCAACAAACACACGAAGAAGATAAACATAAAAAATAACCAAAAAAATCGATAAAAGTTTCAGTCAATTCATTTCAGTCTTAAAAGAAGTCTTAAAAGAAGAAAATTGAACCAACCATCCTAACAATCCACTAAATTGTATGATGACCTTCGGGGAACTCGATTACCTGACAGAATAACTAAATTTGGTGGCTCCAGGTGGAACTGGAGGATCAGCTTCGGGCTTCATCAGGTAGTCGAACAGAGTCTCAGTCTTCGGCAGCACAGTCTTCTTCCAGTTCAAAGCATGTCTACTTTGTATTCTGAAAGTTGAACAAGTTGCTACGTAAAGTTACCATTTCAGTGGGAGATTGTATGTTTAAAGAAGGAGGAATCTAAATCCGAAGTAGATGCAGTACTAACTTGTCATGCAGGTAGGTGAGGTACTTGCAAAGCGCGCGCAGCGCCGCGCCGTGCAGCAGTAGCGTCAGCGGCCCCAAGTCCGCCACCAGTGCCTGCTCCACGCTGTGGAAGTGCGACCGGAACTCCGGACAGTTGGCTCGAACCTACCGTCAATACAGGAAAAAATATATTAATTGTAGATAGGTCAAGTAACCTGCAAAACCCATACTAGTTTTTACTTTACCTTTCTATATAGTAGATTGAACAAGTCCCCAGAACTCGTCAACAACTCGAGATACTGTCCAGTGCTGCTGTGATGCTGCTTGTCAGTCAGCAGCGCCTGGTCCACGGCGAGCTGGATCGCCGGTCCATACTCCATCAGTGCCACATCCAGGCACACCTTTGTCACACTCAGCATGATGTACGGCCGGTCCACCTGCTCGCTCGATCGGCTCAGGTTTATCACTATTTCACCTATAACCGTAAAACTGAAGATTAAGAAAATATGTCCCAGTTTCATATATTAATATTCTTTTTAGATGCAACTGACCGATGACGAATCGCATGAGAGTGCCGATGGTGTTGCTAGGCGAGACGTTGTCGTCGAAGCCGGGCAGGTCGACGGAGCGCGCGTACTCCTCCACTTCATCGTCGCTCAGCTCGCTGATCCCCGTCTCTAGTGGAGGCGCAGCTGTCACCCTCACGTTGTCGTGCTTGGTTTCTGCAGCCCTGTAGCAAATCATTCATTACTTAATGCCTTAAAAAAATAGTTTCTCTTAGCACAAAACCTATAATCAGTACCGATTTTTACCTATTTCTACTCAGGTAAGCCGCTACAATTTTCTGCCTCAACTTAACAAGCTCGTTGTACCCAGGGTCTGCTGACACGCGGTCCTGTTCCAAGGCCTCCGCCAGCTCAGGGTCTTCCAACTCTTCGACGTAGTCCCCGGAGTCCATAAACGACACCGGCACCGTGTTAGGCACGGGTATGGGCAGGTTGTCGAAGAAATCTAGCAAATGTCCGATGATTCGATCTGATAGATTCAATTTCAAACTTGAAAGGGAAATGTTCAATTTATATCTGGAATGGATTAGAAAGAAATACATAAAAAACATGCTTTGTCAAATAACCTTTCCTGTACTAGTTCATAAAGTCAATTTTACCTTGGCAATAGTTTATAATCCTTTTTAATGCTGCTAGAGAACACGAGCTGAGCTTTAACCTTAGGCATGAGATGTAACTCAGAGTCCCCGTACTTGCGCGACTCCCGCCACAGCTCGGTCCACTCGCAAAATAAGACCTGGAAATAACTTACATGTTGTACAAAAACTCTGGCTAGAGTCCATTCATCACAAGTCCAGAATTCTCACTTGGTATGAGCACTCTGCATGCAGACGGTCGTACAGCTTCTCCTCCAGCTCCATGCAGGTGGCGTCCTCCAGCGCCAGGTCTGCCGGCTGCAGGTCGGAGCGCACCACCACGCGGCTCACGTCCACTATCATCACGCGACCGGACCTGATGCAAGAGGTATGACGTAAGTTGCATGTACAAAACATTCGAACTCATAACTAAACTAAAAAAGCAGATAACAGCTTTCCTTTGGACGCGTTTCTAGCAGGTTTCGAGAGATCAGGGTATTTCAAACACAAAAATTAAGTAATAAGATACCTTTAAAAACTATAAATGTAGAATGAAACTAACTTGTGTACACAGCCGTGTTCAGGGATCACAACACAGGGCCCCTTCAGATCCACATTGACCTGGAAGACCTTGCGACGGCTGACAGCGTACGCCAGCACTGAGCGCCCTACCCTATTGGCCCGGTCCACTGCCACTGACAGCTCCTCCGCCAGGTCTTCTGGTGTCATCGAGTGAGTTTGGAAAAAGTTAATCAATTCCGTAAACGAATGCTGCAAAAAGAAGCTGAATATAAATATGGATTCTTTATGAAAAGTATTTAGAAATACTTAGTACTTTTGATCATACTTACTTCAACATAAAGTAGTTCCACTGGTTCCATCAGCCAGCAGAGCCCATAGTCAGCCTCGCTGTTGCAAGGGTTCCGCTCGAAGTCCACCGCCAGAAGGTTTGCGCCGGCCAGAGCTGCCGCCTTCTCAGTGGTCAGCAGCGGCACCAGATCACCGTCAGAGGTGGCGCCCTCTATCACCATGCTTTCAGCACGTGCTGATAACTAAGAAATTACAAATAAAACTACAAAAAACAAAAAGTAGGATACTTTCCAATTGGTTATTTGTCAAGTTCCTCTTTTAACAGTTAACCTAATAGAAATTTGTACTTTTGTTACCTTATACGCCTTAGCCGAGGGTCTGGTCTCCAATGACGCGAGGAACTGCGTGAGTGTCACCACCAGCACCTCTTTGCTTCTATTCATCAGCGTCAAGGAGCAGTTTGCCAATGTCAAGTTTATTTTGTGTTCTGAAATCATATTTTATTTTAGTTACAAACTCGCTAGTGAGATTTACTCTTGACCGAGCACTTACCAATATATTGCTTGGATTTATCCTGCTTCGGTACTCCCTCAACGTAGCCTATAAGTTCACAAACCCTCTTCTTCTCCGGACTGGAGAGATGACTCCACAAGCTCCTGCTCCTCTCTGTCTTCACACAGAGCTCGACTTGCGCTATGCTCTCCGCTTCCGAATCACTCTCCACATCAGAAGTTGCCGGCTTCCACCAATCGAACTCACTCTCCACCACTTCTATACGATCCGGTTCTTGTGATAGTAACTGTGAAAAGAAGACTTGCTCTACGATCTACAGCATCAAAAAAAGAAAGTATTTCAATAGGAATGAGAGTCTTACTTCAAACTTTGCTTGTTCTCTTGCTATCACCACAGATATAATTGGCAAATTATCTTCGCACTTCTGCAAGTCCAGTTTCAGTTCTATATCGTTAGGACTCCGGAGAGTGCTCTTGTATGTCTGTTTGTATACATTGTAGTTTTCCCTGTGCTTCTTTATAGCAGCCCACGTGTAGGGTCTGACACGTTGTTCGACCACAACGTTGAAAGCATATCGCCACCATTTCTTGATGTCCTTTGATAACGGGATTCCGGGATGCAGATGTCGGTATTTTCTATGACAGTGATTTGAGTATTATTTACAATATTTCTGATCGTTTTGTATAAAATATACTGGCGACAGACAATTCCATCACCCAGCAAAGAAGAAGCAAACCAAGATACAATAAATCGAAAATAAAAGAACAGAACAAAGGATAAGTAGTCGTAGATTTAAAACCTGTTTAATTTGATTCGGCGGAATGAAGACAGAAGGTTATCGATGGAGAGGTACTGCCGTCGCGAGAGCTGCAGGGCGCTGTCAGCCAGCACGGCATCCAGCAGTAGCCGAGGAGTCCTCGCTTCCCCGGACCGGTTTATCAGCACCTTCACCTTGCATGTGACTGGCTTTAGCACTAAAACGATTGAGCACATGTAACGTTTTCTGTACGTTTTTCTTCTTGACATGGGCATGGCATGGACGTCCATACTTACAAAATTCGAAATCCTCATGATGCATAGAGAATTTATTGAGTCCAGTGAGCATGTAGTGTTTCCAGTTGTAGTACTGCATGGGCGTGATGTGCGCTGTTTCAGCGTCGTCCAGCGCTGTGGCCGCCGGGTTCCAGTACAGTGACAGAGACTCCAGCCGGACCAGCTGGTAAACCGTTGACGCATTTACTGGCGTCACTGATGGCTTCCATTTACTGCATCAGAAACAACCAGAAGGATATGCAGTTCGGTATTAGGTAAACGAAGGAATAAATGGAGTCTCCGCCAAAGTTGTAAAGTTGTACGTACCTATTAGTAGTTTCTATGGAGAGACTCTGCAGGCACAGGCCACATGCCAGAGGTCCATCTTTCGAGCTGATCGAGTCCTCGTACCTTACGTGGACATTTCTCACGTAAATCTGAATGTTATTCACAATCGCTGTGAAGAGACTTTCGAAGAAATTCTGAGGCCCTTTCAAAATCTCACTCTCCGCTTCCAAGTCTTGAAGAATCTTCCTTTTCGCGGCTCTGGTGAGTCTTCTCTCTCTTTCTGGATCGAAGTAACTGTTGGAGATGGCAGGTCCGACCAGGAGGAGCACATCCTCGATGTTGACCACCACAGGGTTGGTGTATAACCCTGACCATGGTATTTGCAGGCTTATGCGACCGATTGTACCGATTTTCACATCAATTGGAAGGTCTAATTCGTACTGTGAAGCAAATTAATATTTTTCAATTTACTACGAGGATAACAAAGTAAATACTTAGTTGATACTCTGAGTTATCAATTATTTATTGTAGTTTAGACTTAGTTGTGCAGTCTTCATGATGATCACATACCAATGCTTCAGGTTTAAGCTTGAGGTCGGTAAGGTTGACATTCCCTGAGAAGATGCCCACGTTCAGGTTCTCAGTGTCAAGGTCCTGCACGTACTTGCCCAGCAGACGGTTCAGGATACCCGCCACCGCGCCCTCGAACATCTTCGAACCTTTATATTCACCTTCTGGAAATGAAAAATATGGAACTTTGCGTCTTTTCTAAACATTGGTTGAAAAAAGTATAATCGCCTCGCCCAATTCTTTTAAAAAAAACTAGAGATAGTCACATGTTTTTTGCAGATATTTCAGTAGTGAAAACAGACGGCTATAATATGGTAAGTAATATAATAGCCGAGGCAACCCGAGCAAAGCACGGACGCAAAGATAACTGTTTTAGTTTACAAACAAAAGTGGACACAATTCAAGTGTTTGATAAGTAACATACAAGTGATGCCTCCTATACCGTTTTAAAATATGGCGCTCATTTACAGAATATTTTTTGATAAAATTAAATTGTTTAACGCTCGAGTGGAAAAAATTGGGAATACGTAATCTGTGAAAGCAGTTGCGCATAATTTTAACTGATCTATCATTTTAATGCACTTTAAATAAACAACAAGCACAAACTACACTGTCCCAATAAAACGTAGATAATGGTGTATCGGAAACCGTCCTTGTAATAGTCTGTGTGTTGAAAATACAGACAAATTAACATCTATGTTTATATTAGTAAAGATAAGGTATCACTTGCTACAGATAGCGATGCGATAATTGATAATAATAACAAAACATAAAAATGTTGAACACGAGACAATGCATTTTATTCGCGTTGGACAGGTCTAATTTGTTTTATTTTTTTATTATAAAGTGGCAAACGAGCAAGCGGCCACATATACTCCCTGAAATAGCGAAGACAACGCTGCCCATACACATCTGCAATTACAGATGCGTTACCTACCCTTAATATTCGGAGCAGGAGACGCACAGCAGGATAATTCCTTTCTCTATGCGTTTCCTCCCCCCGGAAATCCCCCTTCCCATCATTTCTTTACAGAAAAGGGAAATGGATTAAAATTAAGACACCGGCATCGCACTCGTCAGACGAAACACGGAATTGCTTCCATTTCACGGCTGTATTTTGAGTAGTCGTGCTATTTCACCGTGCAAGCCGGCCAATTCGTGCGAAGATGTTAAAGCGAGCTCTACCACTGTTAAAAAAGTCTGGTTAGTTTTAGTCTTTCCCTAGTAGTTAGAACTTTGCGATTACAATTTATTTCTCTCGTAACCATATAGCAGTCAGCTGTCTCGAATTCTTTTCAACTTCTACATTTTTGTGCTGTAGTGTTGAAATAAGAGTGAAAATCTTGAAGATCACATAAAAAAAAGCTGAGAAAGAAAACTCGTTTCCCTCTAACTAATAATAAGGTTTTTTTTTTAAGTTTTGTTCAATGCATTTAGGTTTATTGCTCTACAAATTAACGGAGCGTCTATCTCATTATGAAGTCCTGGTGCGTAGACCGGCAGACACGTCAAACATTAAACACAATTCCCATTCATGCAAATTTCATTATTACGAATGCTAATTCATTTAAATGCGAATTATGAATATAACGTTGTAACTAAGCTAAATTCTCTTTATTTGTAACTAAGTAATTATTATTAAAATAAAACAAAAGCGTAACCTAGTACAGACTAATTGAAAGTTCTTCATAAGGAGGGAGTAAAAGGTTGGGAGAAGAAAGTTGAGCGAGGCGATGCGATGACATCCCAATAACACTACTAAGCATGCCATGTCGATGGGAGCTTAACACGGAGACTTCTTGATTTCTTCTTGACTTCTTCCTTTTGGGAAGTCGATTAAAAAGAATAAAACGGTTCGTTTCCACAGCCGAAAAACATATTTAGAAATATGTTGCTTTCTCTATTTTTTTAAATGACAAAAGTTATTTCGACTAATTTTTCAGAAGTGGTTTACGGTTAATCACTTCGCTAAAAAACACTTTTTTAAACCTTTACTTAGTTATGCTAAAAGCAATCTTGTACTAGTACCGTGATGTTTCGTCTTAAAACATCACAGACATCAAATTGTGTCTTCGAATTAATCAATATTGCATTACATCATGCACATGCGAGAGCCACGAAGTTTCTTCTATCGATTAAATATTTAAAGATATTGATACGTACGTAAGGAAATAAAGCACAAAACATACAATAGCATACCTAAATAATAGCATTAATAATAGTACTTAATCTTTATTCCATGTTATGAGAAAAATATTTTTTTCAATGTCCTTGAACTTACTACTTTGTATAGAAAATATATCAATATCGACGTATAAAGGGGAATAGATAAATCCCTAGCAAATATAGTTAACGGTAAAGGTCAGACAAGCGCAATAGAGTTAATACGAACACCGATAATCCCTCAGCTAAAAATAGACCAACAATGGAAATCAACGAACAATCGAAGACGGGATTTACGCCTAATTTGAATTTATAGATTCTAAATTCAAATTAAGATAAATATTTTTTAAAATTCGAATTTAGAATCGTGCGTTTTTATTGAATGGAAAAGGTTTAACAAATAAGGTCTTATAATTAATTCATGTAAAAATTAAAAATGAATTACTTACCTGTTCTTTACATGTTCTTCCAACGAAATAGCCGAGTAAATTTCCCCGAGTGGATTTCTTCAATGACGTCAGTGGAAAAGGCGCTGGGTGTTTTTGACAGGTGTCACATTGGGCGCATGTCTGTTGTTGGCGCGTGCGTACATTGCGTAAGAAAGGCTCGGGAAAACCAGGCACCGCGGTCAATATTGTTTACGACCCACGTTTTACGATACGGGCATTTGAATTTATATGTATTGAAATTCTAATAAGACAAAACACCTTAACTGGCAATTAAGTATACAGCTTTACTCATCCAGTAAAGAGCGCGCCTTTACTGCTCAACAAATCTTACGCTAGAATGTAGATAAATAGAATTTGAACAATAAACCTTCCCACAAATAATAACAACAAAGGCTTTATTCATAAAATAATAATCTTAAAGCGGAGGAATGAAGGGAGTTCTATAGTTCGAGAGTGCAGAGGCACAAAAACAACATTTAAATCAAAAACGAGTATCTTTTAATCGTGATAAAAGTATCAAGAGGCTGTAGGCAGTTGCAGACAGGCATTGCAGGAGCCGGTGGGCACGAGGAGCGCGAAGCAATCTGAGGGGCAGAGGGGGCAGGAAGCTGCGAACTGCCGCGAGTACCTACATCCTGACTCGGGTTCCTTGCCCCACTTGCTCGCTGGAGTGTTCTGGAAGTAACATAACGCTGTAATATCACTAATATTGAAATGCGAAAGTTTGAATCCGATCCAATGGAGGAAAGGTATATCTTAGATCAACGGTTAGAATACAGACACAATGCAACTGCATTGTACTTACCTTATGGCTTCATTAGACCGAGTTCGCGATAAAAAAGGAGATTTTGCTTCGGCGTAAGGCCGGTTTTTGTGAAACGTCGGTCTAATGAAGCGGTAGTGTTATAAATATAACCTTCTAAGTTACCCTCCTGAATCAGTCGAGTAATAACACTTTAACTATTTACCTTCTAAAGTGTAATTATCTACCTGAATAAAGCTGGTCAAGGCACAATGCATGACGTCATAAGCCGGACAATTTAGGTACACCCCCTGCGGTTGTAACTCTCTGTCGATGCAAGAGTTTTTCAACTCTGCCACCGCGGCGCTCCAATCGGGGAATTCCCGCTTAAGCTCGTCAAAATGTTCCGTCAATTTTTTTTTATCCAGTTTGCCTCCGGTCATCCAGCCGGCTTCTTTGAATATACAAGTCATTTGATCACACTGTAATAAAATAAAATACACTATTATTAATTTATTTATTTAGTGACATTTCTTATAAACAAATTTGCTAGTGCCTCATTAATTGTTGCTAGGCTACTAAAGCTGGCTATAGATGCTCAGTTTTAACTGTGCAGTTCGACTGCGCAGTTAAAATGATGTTTGTAGGCAAAACTGCGAACTGTACAGTTCGACTGTGCGGTTCAAATTGACGTGTGTACGTCAGTTTTAACTGTACAGTTAAACTGAGTTTGTAGCCAGCTTAAAATTGATATTCACCTGATCGAAAGCTTTCTTACATTTGGCCGTTACTTCGGTATTCACCACTGTAGGTAAACCAGTACATGAATAAATCTGAAAATATAGGTACATAGTTATATTACCTACCACAGGCACGATCAAATTCTGCATTTGTGTTATACTTTTATTAATACAGTCTAACATGGATAAGCGAGTCTTTCTCTGGTCCCGACGAGCTATCTCCATAAGTGAGAAACTCGGATTAGAGAGAAACTTCTATAAGCAACCACATATCGCGGTTCTTTGGACTCTTGCCTATCTAGGTTTGTGCGTATGCCTTGAAATCAAAACTTACTTCATTTGGTATGTATCCACATCGTATCGTCTCCTCAGTGGCGAAACATACCTGCAATTTAATAAATTAACGTCTTTTGCTAGCAATAAATGTAGAAAACGGTGACAGACTGTGAATTACTAGGAAATCACAACGTTTCTTTGGAGTAGTATTCACAATAATGCACTAAATTACCGGCTATCGCAAACAAGTACTTATAACACCTAGAAATTCTAATTTGGCTTCCTTTAATTTAAACCTTGGTATATTGAATTAACACATTTTCTTACCGCAGCGTATATTAAGAAGAAAATAATTTTAAACATTTCTACAGAACAGTTTTTACACCTAACACAGACTACACTGATTAAGATTGATAACGTCATATCTTAGTTATAAGTATGAGCCAATGAGACGGGTCTTCTTGTGACCCCTAGGTCAATAAATATCTCTACAGCCATAATTACTGTATGAAGTATTACACTTATACAGAAATATATTCAAACTTTGAATAATTCGACCGT
>QDHC01002456.1:959583-979446 GCA_013186455.1 Papilio dardanus tibullus | reverse complement strand
ATTATAAAGAGAGAAACTTTGTATTCTTGTTTGTATTGAAATAACTCAAGAACTACTGGGCCGATTTCAAAAATTCTTGCACCATTAGAAAGCTACATTATCCCTGAGTAACATAGGCTATTATTTAATTTAATCCACGAGGACGAAGTCGCGCATAACAGCTAGTCTTTAATATTATCAATTACAGTTATTAAAAAACGATGTAACATAATCTTGCCTTTTGTAGTATCGGAAAAACAGTCAACATATCCGAAGTACGGACGTAAGCCTTTATTGTCAGCGACACGGATAAGGCCTTGCTTTTTAATTTCTTTTTAACCCCTTCTGCGTGATCAAGATGACAAAGATCCTTGTTACCGGGATGTTAAAACGTTATACACTTTACAACGTTTTTAATTTTCACGCAGGGAAATGCCTTACGGATATCTACAAAGATAACTTTATTCCGTTGTTCCTTACATAAATAATTTTATAAAAATTACAAAGACAGCTTTGAAAGTGCAATAACCCTCTAGGGTTGTTCGGTTCGATACAATTTAAGAAGTATCGATAGTCTCCAGACAGTCTCCGGGGACTGGACGGTCTGCGCCGCGTCTATCCTATAAAATTGGATATTTAATCCTGTAATAAAACATTATTTCGCAGCCTTTACGACCACACCGGTGTGCATGTAGCGGGGATACGCCTAGTGTGCTATTTTGTCGCAACGTGTGTTGCACTCTCTTTAATATTCAGCATGGATATTGCTGGGGAGGGAACATATAGGAATAGGAATTAACCCCTTGTCCGTCCGTCTCCTCCTCCGTATATTAAGGGTAGGTAACGCTTCTGCAATTACAGATGTCTATGGGCAGTGGTACCTTTGTTATTTCAGCGAAACCAGGTGGTCGCATGATCATTTGCCACTTTATAAAAAAAAGCTTAGTTATTTAAAAATATTTCTCGGAAAATCTATATGATATAAGTACTCCTACTTTCAATAAGAAAGTACATTTTCGCAAGAAATAAAAATATTATTTTCATTTTCTATAATTCTACAAAAACTAGCCTGAAGTAGGAAGTTATTTTCTAGTAGTCTAGTAATCTACGTTCGAAGAATAAATATTTAGAGCAGGAAAAAACTAGCGCTGAATTGAAAAATGTAAGAAAGACATTTTTAAAATGAAAAATGCTCTTATAGTGAAGTGATAATAACAGAATAAAGAAAAATCGCTACACTTGGCTTTAGCCGAGCCCGCTGTAAATCCCATCATAGTAGCCTTTTAGCTCACTTTTACAAGCTTCCGGATAAATTTGATTCCAGCACCCGTTGATTTACTATTGAAAAGTGCTGTTTTAGCATTTTTAATGTACTACATACATAAATACATATACACCATGCACCCATGTTTTTTTTCCCAATTTCTAGGTTCATGCCTTTAACTTTACCATTTATCTATTCATATACAGTTCTGATCGTATCTGATTTTCAAATATAAGCAATAAAAACACTGTCATGAGATATTTATTTTGCACAACACACGTTCTAGTTTCCAGCACAAAACATAATATATTATAGTTGTCCTGTTTATTTTTAAGATAATGATAGGGATGAGAAGATTGTAAACAGGTGTTTCATCAGTACAAACGGTTAGACATTTTAATTACCTTGCCTTTACAAACTCATTAAGGAGAGACAATCGTAACGAGCGAGCTGTCATCCGCAAGCCGTGTCCGCACAGAGATGTCCGAGCAATGTGGTTGCTTTACATTTTTCACTGCCACAAAATGAAAGATTTAATAATAAAAATTTAAATAGAGACAGATAAAGATTACAAATAATTTAACACTTTTAAGTAGGTTTATCTTCTAACTTTTTATTAGTAGTCTTAGCATTTTCCTAAACTAAGTTCAGTATCAGCATCCAATTTGTCTATGTTTACCTTTCGATATGTATTGTAGTGACATCAAATGCAGGGGCTGTTTATTTTTATTTAGCTCTCCGCTGCATTTGTTTGTTTTGCGGCTTCGCGTTCTCCTGGAGTTTTTAAGGTTTGAGTTATTCGTTCAACGCACCGCCAATGTTCAGAAGATGTAAATCTATATCTATACTAATATTATAAAGAGAGAAACTTTGTATTTTTGTATTTATTGAAATAACTCAAGAACTGCGCCGATTACAAAAACTTTTACCATTAGAAAGCTACATTTTATTTGAGTAACATATGCTACATTATTTAAATCCACGCGAGCAGACATATAAGATGCTATTTATATATTATAATAAGAAATGAACTAAGGAATCCTTTACAAAATTCGAGCTTTTTCTTCGTATGAGTTAATTTATTTTTGCATTTTATTGCAGGATCTAGATATTTGTCGTTAAAACACAACGATAGCTTCAGTCCACCCCATTTAGGTCAAAAGACTTGAATGCTTTATATTAATGAACAAGGACGCTTTTATAATTACATTTTGCGTTGAGTCTTGCCGCAACTGTCCGCTGCAGGCGTCGAGGCTTTCTAGATAAATTGGACAAAGTGCCCCCCCCCCCACGCGCTCCTAGCCTTGCCTCAGTATAGGCACTAATAGGATACCCTACTCTACTAGTTGAAAGTTAAGTGTATGAAATATTTGAATGAAATTATGGTGTGGATGTAGTTCGATTTTTACGGACTTTAATAATAATTTCTAAACATCCTGAAATATTTGTTCTTAATATCACAGGACGCAGTCATGCTATTCATTTTGTTATTAAAACCACTACAGCTTTGACAACACGTGGCATTTAATTTACAAAATAATAAGGTCATATTGATACACTATTTGCAGGCTTCTAAGCTCAATAGAATGGAATCTTACGGTTAGTAAAATGGAATTTATTAAATTATTAATTAAAACTGCTTTACTAAAATACTACGAATAGCAACGGCAAATTACTAACATAAATATAGAATTTTTTGAATCTCTTTTATGGGAAAGTTTGCATTAGCATTGAAATAGCAAGACCGAACAGAAGGTAGTAGTTTTATTCCTAATACAACTATAACAAGATAAATTAAATTGTTATAAAACTTTCGTGACACATTATCACAGTAATTAATGTGGCTAGAACTCACCTGTAGTATTCCGGTAAAGATCCGAAGTATATCCGGTATATCCGAAGATGGACTCCCGAAGAGTCCGAAATAGTCGGCACCGTTACCGGAATACTACAAGTGAGTTCTATAACAAGATAAATGTTAATCTAGTACACAAGTATGGGATTTACCGGAGCAAGATATCGAGGCGGAGTCCAGGCTGCGCTGGCTGGCATTGTTCCATCCGCCGCTGTTTTTGGGCCTCCCTTTCGAATTATGAGGCCATTATTTATTACGAGCTTCCGTACGAGACGGAATTGTAAGACCTACCCGCCTTTATGTACTCTTGATTCAACATTTTATATCTGAATTGGGTTACGAGGATTAAAATTTGCATATTCACTACTTAAACTTTTAAACCAATTTACGTGGAAATAAACTAATAATTGGCTTTTAATAGATTAGTAGTGGAATTTAGTCTTTAAATATATTTTAATTCAGCTTTTGTTGTTTTTATGATAGCATGGAGTTCACAAGTTACACTAATGAATCTCTTCTTGTCTTCAATTCTTGATTGAAAATTAATTGGCATTGTATTAAAAGCTCTCGACGTTGACGTTTTAATAACGCGCTGCAATCCCACGGCGAGAATGCCGGCGCTAGTGAACCCACTCATGCTACAGAACGGTGTTTAATCAACTATTATTGATGACTACTTTGTTATTTAATTTGTCAAAAAACATTCTCTACAGTATTTGAAATGTGTTTTCAATCTGCAGAATGAAAAATAAACACCTGAATTTTAAAAAAAACAACATTTATTTAGGTTTTTTGTATTTGCCATGTATAAGGCGACTACAGATGCTTAGTTCTAACTGTACAGTTCGACCGTGCAGTTCAAATTGACGTCAGTTTTAACTACAGTTAAAAAACTTAAGGTCTGTAGCCGGCTTAATCTTAGTCTATGTAGTACTTTTAACACGAATCAATCTTAATACCTAATGAAGTGAACCATTTTCTTCGCTAGTGAGGGAACGAAGGAATAGCAATAAAATTATATGACGCCATAAATAAAGTTATATTGAAAACATTTACTTTACGATGGCTGCGGAGGAGCGACGTTCACATCGTACTACCGATGACACTTAATATAACGCTCTTTTCTGATACTTTGACACCGTATTCTACTTCACAAAAGCTTACTTATTAGAGTGACTTGATGACCGGAAGTGGGCATTGGCAATCCGATAAAAAATAATTTACTACTTACTCCGCTGGGGCAGCAACCCAATGAGGGTCTTGGCCTCCGAGACAAGAGAACGCCAGCGTCGCTTATCTTGCGCTGTAAAAAAAATAGCTATTTTTAATAAATTGTGTTCTTTTATCAATTTGTTTAAGTTTAAAATTAATTCCAAAGATATTTATAATACAAGTCGGATTAAAAACTAGTAAGTTTTGTATATTTAAATCCATCAGATTAGTTTTTGCACATAAAGATTAATGTATTGGCGTTATTCCAAATTCTTATACAAATATTTTTTTTTCCTGTCGATGTCTTTTCACTATTCTCTCATTATTTATGTAATTTGACCTTTTTACATAATGTTATTGGCACTAATATAAGGATGATATATGCGTAAAACTAGACTAAAATTGATGAAAACTCTACTGTAAGGTTCGACCCATGTTGGCCTCCATTTTTCGCAACTCCTCGACTAGCGGGTATTTTGCGTGAATACACATATCTTTGAATTTCTTCGCCTACCCTATAAATAATATTTTATGTTGGTTTATTTCAAAAGTTTAATACCATACTTACCATGTGAAAAAGGATTGTAAATTACGATATAAAAACCTTTGTAAGAAATAATTTTAGCTTGTTCATTTCATTTAATGATAGGATCTGTATTATGTCACATGCTGTAATAATGGATGAATGGTTTTATCATCGCCAAGTATCAATTACGTGTTCGAAATCTCGGTTAAGGAGATTTCTATCGGTGACGTCAGATCCCGCGCTACGGCCACCGTTACGGGCTACACGCTACGCCGTAGCGTAGTGTCTACGAACGCGCGATGCCGGCGGTACGCTACGCGGCTGGCTACCAGACCGCGTAGATATAGCCTACAGTGAAGTTTGAAGTTTCTTTTGAAAGTTTTTATTATTTAAAATCGAGAAAAAGAAAAGAATAAATAAAAAAAAAGAAATCATTTAAAATTGTGTCGATAATTTTGTATAGTTCGTAGAAAATAATGAATTAGTATTTTTTTCAAAATTGACATAGTGAAATAAGTTAAGATGTGAAAATGGGCGAAGGAACGAACCCGGGCGTGTTCTTTGTGGGTGCGAAAGGCAACGGATACCGGCTGTCGGCGCGCGGGGTCCAGACACTGCAGAGCTTCCTGAGGGAACATGGAGCTGACTGCGTCAGGCAGTTCATGCAGGTCTGCTAATATCATTAGTAATAGTAAGAAATAAAGAAAATACATTTATTACCATACTATAAAAAACATACATAGTAATGTGTGGCAAAAGGAGCCAACTCAGCGTATGCAGGGTCGGAGTAAACCTTCCCTGCGCTGTTTTTCAGCTGGCTCATTTGCTCTCATATGGATTGGTATTACTATACCTACTAGTAGTATAAGTACAGTCGACACCAGACTCTAGTGGTTTACATTTCCATACGCCCATTAATCTTAGCAGATTAAACAATTTTTATCTTAAAGAACTTAGCTAGATAATGAAGGAAGAAATCTGTTAAAGTAGGTAGCAGGTGCCTGGTACAAAAAGCGAAAGTTATTGTCGAATTGGGTATAACTATGACTTAATGTATCAATTCCCCCGCGACAATGAATCAGATTTTATGCCATTTTTTGCAGCATACGACATGTAGTGTCCTACATTTTTGTTCTATATATTTTTCGAAACTTGCTCACGTGTGTTTTTAATAATTCTAAAATGTACATCTGAAAATCCCCAGTGACCGCTGAAAATATATCATGATAAATTCCCTTTGTAGTTTGGTCGCTTTGAAAAGCAGTGTTTTATTTCTAGTAAAATATTTTCTTAAAATATTGGACATGTTATATTTATTTCAGTTAACAGCCAAGAAAATATATGAAAAGGCTACGCCGTAGAACTATAGACGTAGCGTAGAAGCTCGTAGACGTTAGCTAAGCATACACTTAGCTACAGAGCTTTGGTGTAAAGCTGACTCCTGGTGGCACGGATATCGCACAATGCAAGGCTTCGTGCCCTGTAACGTTTGTTTTTGTTTTGACCCCGTACGTATAGGATACGGCAGTGTATAGACGCTTGCAAAAGTGCCTGACTTTAGCCCATTTAAAAGGAAAAGATGTGTTCTATACAATGATATTACTTAAACATTTTTCTGCATATTGTGTAGTAAATCTATACCATTTTTTAAAATGGTATCACGTGTTAAATGCAGCTAAAACTATTTTTAACCGACTTCCAACAGAAGGAGGTTATCAAGTCAATGAGTTTTTTTTTTTTTTATGTATGTTCGGACGTCGAGCAGCGAGTTCTGAACCGATTTACGTGATTCTTTTTTTGCTCGATGCAAAATAGCTGCCATTTGGTCCCATATTTACGTTTTAAAAAAACTATTTAGTAGTTTTTGAGTTATTTTTAATAAACATGAAAAAAAAATGGGACTTTTTTGCTTTCTCGGCTTACGTAGCCTAAACTATAGGCCCCATGAAAATTTGGGTTTTACCAGATCGTAGCTCTTTAAATGTGCTAATTTAAAGTCCGCGATGGCATATATCTATCTTTTATGGTTTTCTCATAAAAAACATTTTTTCATAAGAAAATTTTACTCGACTTTGGACGCTATTTTTAGAATTCCCTATGAATCCTTATCCAAATAAATATGTTCAACATCAAGAGAATTTAATGCAGATTATAGTTGACCTTTGAAGGTAATCATTTTGACCAATACTTTAGAAGGTATGAAGGTTTTAAACCACGCGGAACGTGAAAAATTACAAAAACGTTCCAAATTGAGCGAGACAAGTGTTTTCTTGCCGTATACAGCCTAAACTATAAGACCTACATAAAAACTATAATGTGCGATCAATACATAGTGAAATTGGCTACATAGTTGTCTTTGGTGGCATTTATCTATAATCTATGATTGTATCACAATAATATTTATTTTCTCAAAAAATTTTCAATTAAAATGCATTTTGCAAGTTACGACGCTATTATTTCGTATTCGGTATGAATCCTTATCCAAATAAATATGATTTTGCGTTAGAGTATTAAACGTAGATTATAATTGCCCTTTACAGTATAAGATTCTGACCAATTGTTTAGAAGATATTACATAATTAAAACAAACTAAGCGCGTTCGAAAATGCAACAGAAGCGCGCGGGCGCATAGAAATACTTATATGCTCGCGGCGATGTAATACTCGTATGTTTGTTGTAATAGTATTTACACGACATATCTTTCTTGACTATTGTATATAATTAAATTAAGATATAATAATGTTGTCTTGTAGGCCAATCAGATAAGGATGGCAGCAATATGGAGTACATATTAAGTATTTTGTTATAAGTAACTGCGCTGACGAAGTCTCCCGCAACAACTAGTACTCGTATTAAATAGCTTTAATTTGTTTGTTTCACATTTCGTAGTTATAATTTTTAAAATAAACTATTTATTTCATATATTAAGATAATAAAACACAACGGAATGTTATAATGTATATGGTGTGATAGAAAAATTCTACTGTAGTTTACAGAACAGCCTATTAAAGACACTAAAAAGCTTAAAATAAAATAAAAAAAACTGCGTTTAAAAAAACCGCCTTCCAAAACCAAAAAAAACATATTTAAATAAAAAGCATAAAAAACTAAAAAGTACAAAATAACGTAGTATAGAATAAATTAATTTTATACACCTCTTATGCAAACCATTCAGACCTTTAATATTAATAAAATACTATTATTTGTGAGCTATATCTATTTATTGATAGGTTTGAAGGCGGAGCCAAGCCTTAAACAAAATAAAACTTACTATTATATACAGCTTACTTACTGTAATACAATTTGTATACTAAAGATTAGCCAACGTAAACAAACCTAACTCACAGCACAGCGCATGTACTCGTAGGTGTTATGTATCCCTATTATATTTCGCTTGGCTCCGACCTCAAACCTATCAATAAATAGATATAGCTCACAAATAATAGTATTTTATTAATATTAAAGGTCTGAATGGTTTGCATAAGAGGTGTATAAAATTAATTTATTCTATACTACGTTATTTTGTACTTTTTAGTTTTTTATGCTTTTTATTTTTACTGTACAATATTGTCATAAATGTTCAGGGGTTTTAACCAAAGTACATTAACTACGAAGCGTTTCTATAGCGTACGTCAAAAATGTATGGAACTGATAATGACGTTCGATATCTCACATGTGACTTATCGAATGTCAATGTCAGTTTCATACATTTTAGACGATTCCATCATCGATATCGCCAATCGAAAAGTACATTGGGTAGCACCTCAGGATATTCAATAGGAAAGATAATCGGCGACGACAATTATTGGATTGCATGTAATGCTCCGTTTGATAGCTGTAGCGGTTGCATTGGGTTTGTATCGCGTTTGGCACGCAAGCTACACTTAGCCTTTTATCCTTTTAGTTGAAAGCGCTCAGTGCAGGAATAACGTAACAATACTGAAAGAAGTGGGAAGTTGTAATGCGAGAATTACATACGTTTATACTTTTAAGCTGAAATATTTACTGAAAATAAAACTGAGTCTGATATTAAGGACTCTATTTACCATTATCGGTTTCCCCAATTATGAAACTTCTTTTTCTTTCTTATAACTTTACCGACCGTTGTATTTCATACTAAATCCTCTTTTCTCAATTTTATACGAGCAGTTTTGTTATAACAAAACTGCTCGTATAAAACTTTCTTAATTAAACTTTTGAAGTGTCCCCTCATTTATTTTTGCTCCCACTTCGTAATGTTGTATTTAAAACTTTAAAACTATTTACTTTGTTAAGGTTGTTATTTGTGTAAGTTTATGTATACTTTGTCATGAAATTTTGTTTTACTTTGTTGAATTTATAGTCACATCTGAAACAGAGTAAATAGTCTTAGGTCGGCAATGGAATTGACTGAAAGTTAACTAAAGCCGAATTATGTGTGACGAGGTAGTGCCGACGCGACAAACTACGTCAACTCTGTTAGAGTCCAGAACATTCAGTTGTCACATTGAAAATAGTCGATTTAAATTGACAAAACATCGAAACAACCGCGACTGCGAGATAATACAAGTCCCCCTCATTCTTGAAGAAAAGCCGCCGACAGGCTCGAAACTAGTCGGTACCGTTACCGGATCTTAATAACGTGAGTGTAGCCGTTTTTATTTACTGACGAAATATCTATTTGAAATTATATTATCATACCTCTCATTCGTCTTAAAAAATTGAGACGGGATATGTATATATTTTAACTCAGTGTTTCTGCGGTGGAAACCCAAAATTAAATAGTCCACGACTACCATGTTTCTTTTCACTTCCATGTTAAAAGAAATACGCATTAAAAACATTTTTTTTGTCTTGAATTTTAAAAATTCATTGTAAAGTAAACGACTTGCTATTTCATTACAATTATTTGAGGGCGAGAGTCGTGCTATATTTAATTTGGCGAGATTGCTCGCGACATTTCCCGCGCCCGCCCTTTGTGTAAAAGTTGCCCGCCTAACAAGTTTACATCACATGGTTTATGATAAAATTGTTGAAATTCGTTTAAAAAGTCTTTGTGATTCGTTAAGCGAAGTTGTATCTAAATAAGCAATGGATTCATAGATTAAACGTAAAAAATAAGTAGTCTATATCTATACTCTAATATTATAAAGAGAAAACATTTGTATTTTTGTATGTATTGAAATAACTCAAGAACTACCGGGCCGATTTCAAAATTCTTTTACCATTAGAGAGCTACATTATCCCCGAGTAACATAGGCTATATCAATTAATTCATCGCGGACGAAGCCGCGCACAACAGCCAGTGTAAAATATAATACAAAACTATAATTAAGTAAATGAATAGGTGATCCAGCCCCTTCTCTTATAAAAAAAAATGAAATCCTCATCTTATTTAGACAAAATAACTCACATCATTATAACTTTTTGTATATCTGGACTAGGACAACATAAACGTGATCATTTTTATTTCAGTTAATTACACACTTGAATTTATGTTGTATGAAAAGTTACTACACAAATACGAGTACTACGTGGAAGTGAAAGTTCCGATGAATGATGAGGATTGGAATTAAAGTTATAATTAAATTTTTCATAAATAGATAATTAACCTATCTAGTATACCTGAATGGAGCTAATTAAATTAATTCCCTTGGGAAATGGAATCAAGTAGCTGAGTAATGACTGAAAGGAGATTAATGAAATCCCTGACGATATAGTACATAATGATATCTTTACAAGTTCTGGTAAATACAATATGAACATGAACCAGAAAGTGAGTTTGAATAGTCATTGATACATGTTAGTCTGCATTCACAGGGATGTTGTTAACGTCGTCGTTGGCTTTTTTTTTAGCGCTCTCAACATTATGACTATTGCAAAATCAACTTTGTTCCGTACTAATGCAACGCTGCGGGATTGTGATTTAAAAGCGCCTTCGACTGAACAGATACTGAAATACATTTGTTCTATCTCAAAGCTAATTTAGCGCGCGTCGAAAAAGCGCTTGTGTGAATGCGAGCTTACAGTGGGAAGAGAATTTTATTTGTATATCTACATTTAAAGTCGCAGGATGCTAAAGTCGTCCCTGATCGCAAGCTTATCCCGTACTTTGAGAGAAGCAGTCGAGCGAATACGACCACGGTTTACCCTACAAATTATTTATATTTTATTTTGATTCATTCCTTCTTAATTTTGGCAAATCTCATCGTAAATTGTAAACTTAGTCTGTTTATACTGATTTATTTTTTCTTTTATTATATCGCTTTGGCAAATAGGAGCCAAATGCATGCATGCTGGCTATTATAACATTTAAAATGTTTAAATATTTGTATTGAAATTTGCATAGTTTGTATGCCGATGGCTGATGTAATATTTGCCGCGTTCATCTGCCGACAGGCAAGAGCTAATACTAAATTATTACATAACTGACCTAATTTAATGTCAACATCACCGTGATTTAGGTTGTAATTATTTTCCTTGAAATCAATAAACATTTATAGTTCGAAATTTATAATAAGGCTCACCGTTTAATTTTTTACATTAACTGCTACACTCAAAATCTTTAAGTGTCCACTGACTTTAGTTTGTACTGGCTGGCTGTCGAGCTAAAGAAGAAGAAGAAGACTTTAGTTTGAGAAATCTACACTTAGGGACTGCCTGAGAGATCAATTACGAACTTACAAAGTGGCAATATGTCATTAAGGTCAGTTTTTAAAATTTTAGATTTCTTAACGTGCTTGCCTAATTAATCTAAAACTCTCGGAACTCAAGTGCCTTTGCGTTTTAAAGATTTTATCAGTAAGTTAAACTGTTTGAATGTTAGGTTTCCACATTAGCAGTATCGCAGACTTGTAGGTCATGCTCGTATGCCCTAAAAGCTTCCGATTTCAGCTTCCAGGTCAGGGGACGCGACCGATGTATGTAATGGTTCGTAAAATATTTTACACGTTCGCTACTTTCACATTTGTTCCAATCCTGTGGTTTTAGAGAAAAAAAAACACCCTATATCAATACTAAATTCGCCTTTTCAGTAAAGTTAGTCTTAAGAGAAATAAGGATTTTGTAATATCATCTTATTTTTCCGAGGTTTATTTTTCATTCGTTCCTTTTGATAAGATTTACGAAGCCTTTTATAATCCATGTCTACATTTCTTTATGATAATCGTTTCAAGTTTAATGGATTCCGCTGAAAGGGTTTAGACCGGTTATGATTTGGACAAAAAGAGAAAAAAGAATATATTAAGAAGTAAAAAAGAGACGACTATACTAAATAACTGCTGTCTAGTATCATATTCAAGGCTACTCAAGTCTACGATTTTAGTCTCTTGAGTTCAAGACATATGTCGGTGTAGCTTACTTGTGTACGAATATCTATAAAGTTCTGTTGTGTAAGTCGCCTATAGATTTCAACCGCAGACTTACATAGTTTTTGTACGTTTGGGTTTAAGTTTATGGGGTAATCTAATTGTAATATTCAGTATGGATAATTTTAATCCTTCTAGTAGCTATTTCTGGCATGAGCGATGTCCTGTCTCATTTGAAATAATTAAAGTGGATGGTTACATCAGCCTCAAGTAATTTATTTCCATTTCCATACAATAAGGGTTATGATTTATAAATGTTTTGCGAACTGTCTGTCTGAATGTTTGTAGCACTATATATTAAGATAAATTATAGATTGATCGAATTTCTACTTCAGTGTATGTTATACTACGATCACTTATTCTTAATACTTGAATAAATTGTATTAGTTCATTAAAATATTTATCGTTGGAGGTAAAAGATGATGCTACACACATATTGTTTTCTAAATAAGAAAATTTTACAATGTTTATTTGTATGTATTTTATTTTATTTTTTTAATTAAAACTGATATTAAAACCAGGCCGTTACGGTCTAAAAACTTTGTGATATGCAGTAAAAAGCGGGTAGATTAAAAAAATTGAAGTTGAAACATTACTGTTTGTTTTTCTCAAGTGCAAGCAATCTCAGTTAAAATAGAAATGCAGTGATACACAGCACTAGGAAATAAACATCGACTGATGTGATTGCAATTTTACACGACAATTATCCAACAAAGGTACCGCGAACTTTAACACTTTGTAAACGCTACTCAATAAGAAATACAGCTGTGATTCAAAATATTCATCTATTAATAAGAAATCTAAAGCATTTTCCTGCTTGTCCCAAAATGTGACGTAACTCGGTAAAGTAATGTATAAAAATCTAAACGCATCAGCTAATTTAATGTTTGTCGATATATCATGACGTATTGATGGATTGGTGTGTAGGGGAAGTCGCATTTGGCTCGTAACGTTAGCTTTGCTAAGCTGTATACGGCCTCTTTTTATTTAACAGGGAAAATGTCTTTACTAGCAATAATTCTAATACAATTCAGTCAGAATTGGTATTGCCCAGAATTGCAGGCTGCCTATAAACATACAGTCAAACCCGGTTAAGCGAGAGTCTTACTATGGTCCCGACGAGCTACCTCCATAAGCGAGAAACTTGGATTAGACAGGAACCTCCATAAGCGAGACAATTATCGCGGTCTCTTAGACGCTCGATTATCCAAGTTCGACAGTAGTTTATTTTTCCTCCCTTGTCAAATAGAAATAACCTATGCCAAGTAATGTGAGAGAAACGTATATTTTTCTACTACCCTCCCAAGTCTTGTACGGAATCAGTAATCCCGATCTGGATAAATCCGCACCTGTCAAGAAACATCAACGTAATGGCCGGTTTAAGGAACGAGGCTAAATGACATTTTTTATCTGAAATATAAAGATTTGAGAAGTTGGTAAGATTATGATTTATTTTAAAAAATGTTCTACTGTGATGGTAGACATGGTTGTAATTTTTTTTTGTGTTTTTTTCTCTGGAAATTGTAATTATGACTTGACTAATTTTCTTTGCGTTAAGTTACAGACACCGGTAATAGTAACGTAGTCACTGTCTTCAGGAATTAGTATCGCTAGAAGTATTATTCATGCGGTTTAAAATTTCATTATCTAAAATAGCAGTTAAAATGATCTATTCTGCAATAGTAGATAGAAGTTAGTTAAAAGGTCCTCGAGCGAAATGGACGTAAACCATTCCGTCCGCTTCAAGTTGGCCGTCGCGACTAGCAGAGTGCATGATGCATAGTGCCACTTGTCTGCATTTTATTATAACTATCCTTTTTGGTATCCTTTCTTTCCTCTGTGTGACATATCGCTTGCAGAATAATTTCATCTCAATGGCTACCGCTGATATTTATTGGTGGGATTTTACCCTGACATCGTCGTTACACATCATCATAATAAATCTTAAGTTTATGTATAAATCTATAAAATCTAGAAAAAAACACAATTTCCACGCGTTTATTTTAGTGGCTAGTTTTTATACTTGCTTTTTATAGCTGTATTTTCGCTAGGCATTTTTACAGGGTAGGCGTAAATTCCATTTACAATCCCGGGTAATTCCCGCAGTCGTTACGTGGCCGTTGCGTTAGATTGGGTGGCCGCTGGGCGCTCGGAGAGAGACATAACCGTTCCGTTGGATGCTCTGTGGAATCCCGATCGAGGAGAGGCCATGTTTCAATTTACTCGTCCGATCTTTACCAATCAGATAGAATTCAAGTGTTTGGATTCATAACTGCTTAGGTCCTTTATAAAAAAAACTTATTCATAAATAAACATATTCCTAAGACTTAGTTCTTTTCAGAAATAGAAAGACGACAGTATTGATTTTTTTAACGTTTCACAACATGCAGCCCTTCGTTAAAATGACTATAACAATTCCGAGTTTATGTGGCACCATACTTTATTTGTTTCTCGTATCTGCGCGAAATTTCAATCTGACATTCAAATCATAGGTACCGAATACGGATATAGGCAGGCGACAAGCGACACCGGTCGTCGATAGGTCAATGAGGCGATTTACATGCAGCCACTGCCCCCACTCCGGCCGCGACGTCACCGCCACCTGGCGGCGCGGCGGATAGGTAACGTCCCGCGTCACATCCGATACCCATTGAAAGCAATAACAGAAGGTGACGTGGAAATTGATTTTATATTGTTGTTTGATTTATGTTGGTGATGTTTATGAGAGGCAGAGGTTTAAGATTCTATCCATATTATTCCATGATTTATTTGTTATTAATATGACTATCTTTGTCTTCTACAACTAAAGTAAGCACAATTAAGTTGACACAACTTTAACCAGTGTCTTAAATTAAAATTGATATAAAACTTTTTACCTTTCCTCTGACTTATATATGATGAAAATTCACATTCTAAGTCCCATGTTGGATAATACTTTTGGATTAAGAAAAACCCTTTTCAAAGTCTTCTTTCAACTCTCCAGTATCACGATATTACTGAACTGATTACTTATCTACCCGGGAATCCTTTTGTACCTTTCTCAAAAAGAAATTCATTGTTATTTAAGAAAGTAAAGGTAAAAAGAAGCTAAAAATGGACAAAGACTTATTAATTATTAAGTTACATTTCCTGGTCTAATTTTAGTTTAGATCTCAAAGGACCGATTATTCATCGTTTTCGTTTCTTAGTATTTGTAATATTAATACAGTAACGTTGCGGACTGTTTTGGAATATGAAATATCGAACGTGGATAAGAGTCCAAGGGACCGCGATATTTGTCTCACTTATAAAGGTTTGTCTCTAATCCGAGTTTCTCGCTTATGGAGGTAGCTCGTCGGGGCTATAGAATGACTCTCGTTTAACTGGGTCTCGCTTCTCCAAGTTTGACTGTATTAGGTTTTTATAACATTTTCTGATAATTAAACCCCCCATGACCCATGTATGTCGTAATTGAAGTAATGCGAATACCGGCATGTTCTACCGAAGTAATATTGTCAATTAAATTGTCGTACATAAAGAGCTATTCATCTGAGGTGACGTCGGACATAACACGGCGTATCATTGATCCCCACCCATGGCGTGTAATGGCTACCAATCATTCAGGACGCGGGTACAGCCCTGCTTATATTTTCTACTGATATAGATAGACATGTTTATGGATCAGAGGTACTTAATGTTGGTTTTGTTTTTATCTTTGTTTTCTGTGTGTCATATGTGAAATAATTAATACAATTGAACCCAGGTTCAACGAGAGTCAAAGGGACCGCAATATTTGTCTCTCTTATAAAGGCTTCTCTCTAATCAGTATTTCTCGCTTACGGAAATCGTCCCTCGGGACCGTACAGTGATTCTCACTTATATAGGTTTCTCGCTTATCTGGGTTCGACTGTTTTTGATAGAATACTTGGTGGTGAGAATATAACAAAATTGTGTGCAGGCACTTCACGTGAATACACTGTTTTAAGGAATCTAATCCATTATTTCTTCTATGTATACTCTTGTTTTCTTAATTGTAATCTAGCCCTAAAATATATATATTGAACTTGTTAAAACCTTCAATCAGCGTTCAAAATGGAATGTTTTCCTCTCACTCGATCATTACATCGTTTTGTAATGAAACTGCCGGACGAAACCCTATCGTACAGCCGGACTGGCAATTTGTCGGCTCAGATATTGCAATCTATAGAGATCATACGGCGGGCTTCACACGTCTGCTCCTAGTATAAAGAAAACAAGAAATGTGAAGCTCTGTATATGTAGATACTAGATATCTAATGTGTATGTTTTATTACAGGTAATTCAGCTGTCCAGTAAATTAAAATTGTCAGCTCTTCTCCCTACTCTCTGGTCCTCGGAGTTTATACCAAGTAAGTAAAACTAGGCCTCAGTCAACCACGCTGGTCCAGTGCGAGTTGACTTCAAAGTTTACGTGTTTTTTTTAGCAGAAGGCACAAAAGGTTGTTATATTAAGTTGCTAATATAAATATAAGTATGTGAATAATTAGGAGAAGCTATATTTGAGTTTAGGGTCATTGGCTCGTGACCTCAGTGATTGGTGATTGCGGAAATCAATACCTTTTGAGGTATTTGGAGACCAAGTGATACTTATTGCGGTTTTAGCAAAGCTAATGGTAGATGACTCGCTAATAGCTCGCAAATATGCATCTTAAAAAAAGATCATTTAATTAAGAAATTATTACATTGATTAATTGTAAAGTTGTCATATTAAACAGATCTATTTTCAACCCCTTCTTAATAAATTTTCGAAAAGTAAACGATTTTATAAATATTTTGTATGATCGTTTTATTTCAACGCCATCTATCGTCAACCCAGAGGTTACAGTGTAGTTTCGTACATCTCCCCGGGATGTGTTTATTTTTGTTTTGCGAAAGATGGCTGAAACATTATCAACATAAACGGGAGTTTCCACTGCCATAACACATTTAAAGACAGAAACATGTTATGTTTTTGGACAATGACAATATGAATTTATGTGAATTAAAAAAAATATACTACTTCCCTGTCTATCTCTTTATCTTTCTTGAATACAATTGTAGGATTGAAAACACTGACTTTTAATATGCGACATTTTTTTTTATAAATGTTATAAAATCAAATCTGGGAAGCGAAAGCCCAAGCGATATGACTCTCGCTTATAGAGGTTTCTCTCTAATCCGAGTTTTTAGCTTATGGAGGTAGCTCGTCGAGACTATAGAATGACTGTCGCTTATAGAGGTTTGACTGTAATTACAGTTTAATGAAAATTCTTTAAAATATTAAAAGCATGATAAATATATTCACGTCACTCGTATTTTAAATCACGACTATAATTATGCGTTAACTTTCGAAATCCATTATCAAATTCGTGTCTGAAATCCGGCTCTCGTCCCGCCTCTATTATATCCTTTTATGATAAAATAATTTCCATATTATATGGGATTCAATTTATTTTAATTACTTGTTCTCATCAATATTCCTGAAACGTTTTCAACGTTAAATTTATTGCAATATTTTATGTATGTTTATGAGAAATCAATTTAGGGTTTCGGTAGACTGAGAAGTAAAGCAAAGCATTGGAGAAGCAATCATCTTTCTTCCTTTTTTTTTAAGTCCGTTAATATGTTATTATGTGTTTTGGCGAGGACAAGTTATATAGACCAAGTAAGAAAGCGGACGTCGTGTGTATCAGAGGATCAAGATGTTGGCACAAGACAGAGAGGGTAGGAAAGGACTTCACCGACAAGGTTAAAATCCTTAAATTAAAGAGAAAGAGAAGAAGAATATAAACTATTATCAGCTCTTCAAAAGCTCAATGAATAAAATGACCTCAATTAAAAATATTCGTTTAATATTTCTCTCAATTTATTCACGAACGCAAGCTTTCAGGAACGGCGAGAGTTTAAAAGTAAATATGAACGCATTTTCTGTAAAATACGTTCAAGTAATTGAATGTGTTAATAAATTGCAGATTCTTGATGAAAATGATTCTTAACTTAATTAATTTTAATTATCAGAACTATTGTAATGAGTATTGCGGAAGATTCATGAAATTATCTGTCTCATCCATTATTCATTTTGGCTCGCTGGTGGCATTTCTATTTAGTATTAAAATATTTCCTACTATAATTAAGCAGGAACTTTATACTATTGAGGCGTATATAGGTAGAAAATACGTTTTACACCTGTTTTTTCTGTAAAAAAACGTACACTTAGGACAATTTTAATAATTTTGCTAAATTCAGTGTAATTCGAATTTCTCCAAGCGACGTGAATCCTTTATTAAATAGAATATTCCATAATCTAAAACTCAAATTTAACTCGACCTCTATTACCATTGCTCTCAGTAGCTATAACTAACCAGCACGTAAATCTAGGAACGCTAAGTGCGGTTAGACTATTTGGCGAGATCGTGCGCCCGAGAGGTCTTTTGTCCTATACTACTTTATTGATATTATCAAGCGTGTTTTTAATAGTTTAATTTATTTTATTTGACATTTTAATGTGGTCTTTATTTACTAAACTTTAACAGAAAATAAATAAATGAGTTTGTGTTAGAAGGAATATAGTATTGTTTGTACATTGATCAAACAAAGGTATTTGTAGCTTAATTTATTTTAACATCAACACCTACAATACAATACCATTTAAAATGTAAATATCATTAATGAAAACCATACGTAAGTAAGCAATATTACAGTGAGCGAAGACTCAAATGAGACCGCATTGCGACGACCAACTTCCAGCTGAGATGCTAGAAACCTCAAGCTTTCCATTACTGCTATGTCTTTATACTAATGCAGAATAACTTTATAGCACGTTTAGATTCTACATAAATGCAATATACAACTTAAATTCAAATAACATTTTAAACTACTAAAATGCCATACTTTAGTTACTCTTCTGAGCAGCAGAATAGACCCACGAGAGTCGTGGACTGCGACATGTCCATGGCAACGTAGTTGTTTCACGCAACATAATCTATTAGTTTCTATTGTATCAATTTTTTTGTCTTTCAATTGGGGACACCGGTCCTATTGCACTAGGGATGGTCGTTGATTCAACGAACTAGTGAAATCAACCGTTGATCGCACGTCAACGGTACCGTTGACCGATTTACAACTAGTTAAATTCAACGTTACTCTACATAAGGAGTCACGGGTCAATTTTTTTTTCGCTGACAGTCTTCGGATCTTTATTGAATTTATGGTTAACTGGTTGACGATTGCAAAATAACCGTTTCGTTTCATCCCTATTGTATGCTGTCCAAAACAGCATGACCAATGTGGCATATTGCCCTCCGCTGCGTGTTGTCATTGCGTGACCACAAACTGTTAACAGGTTAAGGTATAATTCAATGATTTGATTGTCGATTGTCTTTGGATCGTACAATTTATGCTATTGTCTGTTTACGATAAGTTTGTTTTGGTTGTTATGTGGAAATAGACTTAAAAATTAAAAGACTTGACTATGAGCTTTGATACCCAGTGAGATAAAATATTTTACGCTAAATTATGAATGAATGTTTATAAGATGAATGAGTTGTATATATGAAATGTATTGTTTTAAAAGTAAATCAGTTCCTTGTCTCTATTGTGTCGTTCTACCTGAAAATGATGTAGGTCAGTAGGTGAGATGCATTTGGCGACGCTTGTCTCTACTCCTTGCACGTGCCACTCTTGA
>QDHC01002456.1:929378-956120 GCA_013186455.1 Papilio dardanus tibullus | reverse complement strand
GATGTGGGAACAAATTCCTATTTCACTTGCGGATGCTCCGGTTAACACTTGATTTGAGAGTCCGACCCTGCGTCATCGACATTCATCTAGCTTGGAGCTGTCACACAAGAATGTTGACAATTACACTTTGAAGTATCGAAATTATTCATTTAACTGTTTCTTTATTCACATCGTGTTATATTAATAATGTTATACAATTTGAATTCAAAATAAATCTCGTAATCAAATTATCTTATTTATATAATTTGGTATCATTATAGGATATTTGGTTATATATTTGGGTATAAAAGTACAAAAATTTAATGGTTGAAATTAGGCGGTAATTTATTAGTTCAGATGTACAAAAAATTTTGACAAGATAATTTAATTAAGAGATTTCTGTTTATTATGTTATTCTGGCACCTTTGTATCGCTTTTTCATAATGTAAACGTACGTGCTACGAAATGTTTTAACGCTACCGCTACGCCGCACACTTGGCCAACAAATATCCAGTAAAAGCCTACGTCTTTCCACCTGGTTGGTCATACATCGGCTAACCGTCCGCCAAAGCACGCTCATTAAACCTCTATTCGGTAACTGCTTTGAACATTAGATTTTTTAACCCAGTTTTCACGTAATAACGTTTCTCTAGTGGTTTTGTTTGTATATCAATTATGCAGTTTAAGTTAAAGAAGTTCCGGAACATTTTAGCTATAGTTGAATAACGTCATGTGCTCATGGACTATCAGATTCGTCTCTGAATAACGAACATAGCAGGGAAAATAAAATATGTTTCTGCATTTATCTTCCTATTCTATTGTCACACAGTATTGTGGCATTGCAACGTTTTCGGGACATGCCACACGCGCCCGAGCGCTCGTTTCGATGCGGTCGTGTGGCATTGCCTCACCTATTTCCGTCCTATTTTCAACTCCTTTTAAAACATCGGTCCCTTTTCTATCAATCCAATTTGAATTGTTAGTCAGTTCCGTTCAACTAAAGTTTTTTCTATGTATGTACTTTTATATGAGTTCAAAATTTGATTTTAGTTATTCCACGCCTCGGTGTACTTTAATAAACTTTACATAGGCAATTTTGGCCGCGGTTGGGCAAGTTCATATGAATTTTGATTTCTAATATTCAATAGTTCTGATCATGAATAATTTATAAGATATCTATTGAAATAGAAAAGAAGCTTAGATAAAGTAGAGAAGATTAGATTTTTGAGTTTAAAAAAAAATCTGTACAATCCTGTATTATTACATATCTTTATTATTTTAAACTACAAATGAATATTTGTCTGTTTTATCCTTGTTACCTTTTCATGTTGAATTCTTTCTTGACATCTGCTTCACAACGCGTGCACGTCGACATTTCCCTTTGCGATTCGTTGTTTACCAAATTTTGCTTTATTTTTGTTATTTTAGTATTTGCTCGCGTGTCGTCTCAGACTGGTCCACTGAACTGTACAGTGGTACAATTACACATCAAAAACGATGCGCAATTGCAGTATTTGCAGTTTTAAAAATGTTCTAAAGTCATTTATGTTTTAGGTACAAGTTACACATTACAAAAAGAAGGCTCTCCTGGCTCATATACCATGTTCAGGACCCGTCTTATAGGAGCCAAGACTCTTACATCTTAAGTGCAATAAGTAGTTCAACAAATGTAACAAAATGAAAATATTGTAAAAGGTAAGCAATGTGCCTAATTGCACGTTGAAACAACCAAAATGTTATTTACAATTTAAAAGATTATATTGTGTATGTGTGTGTTTGACTGTTTGGTACTTTGAATATGTTTTTTTATTAATTATAGACAGTCAAACCTGGATTAGAGAGAAACCTTTATAAGCGAGACATATATCGTGGTCTCATGAACTCTCGACCAGGCAGCCAGCGTGGTTGACTATGCCCTAGTAACACCTTAGGTTAGGCTCCGAGCCCCTCGGTGGGGACGTTTAGTGAGCTGGTGATGATGATGGACTCTCGCTTATCCAGGTTCGACTGTGTTTTCTTTCTATCAATATCCTGTGAAATGCGTATCATGTTCCGTTTTACAGTTACCACTGATTCACACGTAAATTGGATTAGTTGGCATCGAGACGGGTTTTTCCAGGCTTTCCCTTTTACAAATGATACACGACTAATGTGTAAATGTATTTCCAGCAATATACCACTCATTACTGGTTTGTATATTCTGTGAAAAGTTTGAATACGTCGCCGTAGTGGCTGGTGACGTGCGGTTTTGTGCCTTTGTGATACGTCACCGGCAAATTGTGTAGCCAGTTTGTAATTTGCCTCGGTAAATCTCGGTTAATTGCATATCGAACGGATTAAAAAAATGAGGATTCAAATTGTTTTATGATGATATATTTTAAACCTAAATGTTCATTTTTAAGCGTAAGTAATACATTTAGAAATGGTATACAGTCGTACCTGGATAAGCGACAGTCCAAGTGACCACGATATATGTCTCGCTTATAGAGGTTTCTCTCTAATCCGAGTTTCTCGTATATGTAGGTAGGTAGACGGGACCATAGAATTACTTTCCGTTATCCAGGTTTGACTGTACTACAATTTACAATCAAAATGCTTTTTATCTTTTTTTACTCAAGCTGTTGACTTTTTGGTTGCGGATTTAAGTAGGACAAATACAATATTTCGTAGTTTACCTTTGACTAAAAATATTTCATTGTTGTGTGAAAGCTTTTCAATTTGTTTGTTGTTGCATTCTGTAAGCGGCGGACCGCAGCAATGTTTCCAATCAATTAAAACTACGGCTCGCGGCTCTTGCCAATCTACTTCCCTTAATTGATCCTTTAACTATTTTATAATATTCTCTTAGACATGAATATGTATACTTTATCTTACTTTAGTCTTCTTCTTTAATTTAAGTTTTTTGAACCTTGTCGATGGAGTCCTTTCCAATACTTTCTGTCCTGTGCTAACATCTTCACCTTCTGATACGACACGACGTCCAATTTCTTTTTTTATTTGGTTTCTATGAGTTGTCGTCGGTCTTCCTCTGTTTCTCTTTCCTTCTATTTTACCTTCTATAATTGTATCAGTTCCCACAAAATCTTTTTTCACCTAATCTCTATTGTGTTTAATATAGTACGTTAGTATTTGTGTGTCTATATCGGATTGTTGTAATTATAGATTAAAAAAGTTATGTAGAGTCAATTGATCCCGACATAGTAGAAATAGCTTTTATTCTGCTTGAAAAGTCGATAGTTTAACAAAATAACAGGTTTGTCTTATGTCTCCACTGCAAAAATCTATATCGAAACATATTTTAATCTTGTTTTTTTAATAAAATTTAACAAAAGATTTATAGACACGTGTTCCTTAAGTGGATATTCAAAGTTATAAGTAACATAAAACATGCATGCCCTATGACCCAGTTCCAAATTAACTGGAGCTGTGCGGACGTTCATTAAAATGTCCGTATGAGGTGGTCGTGAGGTGCGAGGCGTGCTCGGGCGACGTCGGCGCGGCATATTAGCGCTCACTCGGCACACATCTCGAGGACCCCCAAACAAACCGCATCTTACGAGTGACGATCTGAATCTTAGTAATTGTCACCCCCTACTTTTACCTGTGTCTTAGTCGAAATATTTTGAAGTTGCAACTAACGTTAGTGGTTAATAACATCATCATGGTTTATAATGCAGTCAAAAGTGGATAAGCAAATCCTGGATCCAGTTTCGAATGTATAACCGCTTCATGTCGGTTAAACATTGTCGAACAAAATTCCCAAGTAAATGTCGTATAAGCCTTACAATATTATGAATATTGTCTGTCCATTCAATATCATCGCTTTTCTATAGAAAATAATATCTTGTTGTGTATCTGGTTATTTTAATAATTAATGGCTTGTGTTAAAATGAAGCACTATAATACCGGAACCCTTTCCGGGAATCCTAACAACCGTCCCCTGGTCAATGGAGTCTTCCTGTTGTACAAATCGCACTTTTGGAATCTTTAGCTTTTAAAACCGGACCCTTTCATCCACTAATTACAGTCGAACCTGTATTAGCGGGAGTCCAAGGGACCGCGATTTTTGTCTCGCTTATGGAGGTTACTCTAATCCGTTTATCTCTCTTATGGAGGTGGCTCGTCGGGACCATAGAATGGCTCTCGCTTATAGCGATGTCTCGCTTATTAAGAGTTGATTGTGTAGAAATATATCACCATTGTATTTTCCATATACTTTTGCAATAGTACTTTAATTTCAAAGGGGTTAAAATGACCCAGATTTTCTTGTCACTTTAGCCGTAGAAAAGTAATATGATAAATATTAGCAAGTCATCTTGAATAGGTCACGTTTCTCTACATTGAGCGATAAATAAGTGACCGAAATCAAAAATATCGGGCCAAGGAAACGGCCTGAGGTGCGCCGTGGGTTTACACGGCATTGACCGACATGCATTGAATTCTTCAATATACAAGAATATACAAGTCTTATGTGTGGCTTGAATGGATCTCCCTGTGTTTCGTACATTATCTCATGAAACAGGCCAAGGCTGGTTTAGATGGAATAAATGATTGCAAATGATGCTTATTCATGTGACATTTTTTTCTCTTTCTTACCCGACCATAGACAAGCTTTCAAGTTATAGCTTGTGTTTGTGTAATTCATTTTGTGGTTAAGAAAAGAGAAGGTTTAACATTAACTTAACTCATTTAATAACAACGTTAACATTTTTTTTTTACTTTTTATCTTCAAAGCCATTGATAAAACTGGACACAATTGATTGTTTCTAAAAAGAATGAAAACGTTTATTTCTAATGTTTTCTGTACAGTTATACTGTACCTAAGGATAATACTTTAAAATTCCTTTGATTAAAATCCATTGCTGGTTAGATATTAAGACGTTACAGTTTTGTATAACAAAGCGAGCGATGTAACAATCGTGACAAAAGTCCGCCGGCGGCCGCGCTCGCCAATTAAACTCGGTACGGCGCAGGGGAAAGTAGTTCGCACATTTCCCGCTAGAGAAGGTAAACTGAACAGCACACTGGAACAGACCAGAAACTTTATCTATAAGATAAAAGATTAATTGCTTTGAATCTGATTAAAAACCAACCACAAGAAAACAGAGTGAGGTTTTGGACGTTATTATTGTATTCTTTAGTTATTGTTGATGTTGTGAAAGTTTAAATTGTTCGTTGCCTATGACCAAGCCAATTAGATCAACCTCTCTACCTCCTGTACGGGTGTTGTGTAGCTAATTTCCTTGTGAAGATATAATCAATAATATCGAGTGATCCAGTTGGGTTGCTAATTGATATCTAGTGCAATGGCTTCTGCTCACACGTCAGCACTGTTGTTATCACATTAACCGGGAGTGCGGGAACGGAATGTACGTATTTATTGGGAATACTATTGCTTAATAAACTGTCGCGTAAAAATATTAAATATCAGTCGAACCTGAATGAGCGATAGTCCAAGGGACCGCGATATTTATCTCGCTTATGGAGGTAGCTCGTCGGGACCATAGAATGACTCTCGCTTATAGAGGTTTCTCGCGAATCCAGGTTTGACTGTATTTATAGTCTTTCTAGGCTCAAAAGTTTGGTTAAAATATTGAAATTGCAATTTCCTTGTGCCCTTATGATGTTATTAATACTGTTTTGATTTCAATAGTTATTTTGTTAAATTATTACACTTTTCATATAATATAGTGTTTCATAACTCGGACAATATAAGGTGAACTTTCGAAAAAGTAGCACAAAGTAGTGTTTAGAAAAATACAACTTTGCTCTCGGTAAGAGCAAATAAAAAATCATTGTTAGTACTAAGTACTGAACCGTTATAAAGATTTCCAAGTTACCTTAAAGTTTTATCTCTTGTCGAGTAGACCGGGTTTCACACTATCTGTACCTATTAATCAATTTACGCGGAGGCTGCGCGGACGGCAAATTGCCTTAATGTCTCTGCCCGAGTTTTCATATAGGATTAGGAGATACGAGCCGAGATACGGCACTAAGCCTGCGGTTAGTAACTAAGTTATTAAACTAAGTTGTCCTGGTAATATACTATGAGAAATGTGACTATTGTCATCTATATTATTATTATAAGGAGGAAAGATTTATATTTTTGAATGCATTGAAATAACTCAAAAACCACTGGGATGATTTAAAAATATCTATGACCGTTAGAAAGCTCCATGATCCCCGAGTAACAGGCTATGTTTTTTAATTCCGGACGACGAGTCGTGGACATCAGCTAGTATTAAAATATATTATTTTCTTTGGTTTCATTGTGTTAATGCAGCTCCCACAGTGGTTAATGAGCGCTAATGGCCTACCTTTTGTAGATTTCCAGTGATAAAACTAAAGGTATATTAAAGGTACCACTGAACTTAAAGTATTTTTTTTAACTTTTACTTGAAAATTAAACAGCTTAATCCATATTAGGATAGGAAAACCAAATCGCATTAGCTTATTTTTCGCGATTAGTAGTTTTGTTGTAAAACATGTGCTATTTTTTAAATAATCGTTTTCTAAGCTTTTCAATATCTAGTTTATGTGCAATTGACCTACAATCATTGATGGTAATTGCAATCAGAGATAGATCGATGGTGAGGAATGAATAAAGAGAATAAACAATATGTCCACTTAACCGAGATTAAGTAGTACATCAGTTGCTTTGTTACCTGGTTATTCATTGACGAGCTTGAAAAATATAGCTATAGAAATAAGAACAGTGTACATGACTGTTATCCTATTAAACACATCATCATTATCAGCTCAATTTATGTTCCCACCGAGTGGCTATGGAGGAATGTAATTCTTTTTCCCTTGAAATATACATGCATAAACCACCTTCATTCTGGGGTATACTAGTTAAAAAGAAAAAAACAATATTTTTTTAAAGCTTAACCCGTGTCTTAGTTTTGTAAGAACTAATTTTATGTCTTTTAAAACTTTTGCATACGGTAAAGTCCTAATCCTGTTGAGTTGTAATATCACTTCGCGAGCTTCTAGGATACGCGCCAACTGGCGGAGGCTTTCATATCAAGGCTTTTGTAAGCTCTCGCCTTGAAGACTTGAATGTAAGGAAATATGAGCGTGATATTATACTAAAGTTAATTAATAAGTTAATTCTAAGTTGAAGTGCAGTATGAATAAGTAAAATGATTTTCACTGTTGAAACACTTGTGTAAAAACCTATTGGTACACCTCTTATTCTCCTTGAAAGAACAAAGACGACTTTGGATAAAGATTGAATTTCGTCGAAACATTGACAATTGCAATAAAGCCGGCTACAGCCATTGCTTTTAACTGTACAGTTCGACTGCGCGGTTAAAACTGACGTGTGTAGGCAAATCTGAGAACTGTATAGTTGGACTGTACAAGTTAAATTGACTTGTGTAAGTAACTGTGCAGTTATAAAACTGAATGTCTGTAGCCGGCTTTACGTTTTATAAATAAAAGAAGGTTTTAACTTAAGTATTCTAGTGTACGTTAAAGTGATTATTCGTATACGATCCGTAATTAGGTCGTGCTCTCGTACAAATTTGATGCAAATAAAAAATCAGCGTCATTTAAACTGAGCGGGCTTTAAGATAAAGGTATTTAATTATGTATTTTTTTATTCTATTCATATTTTAATTCAAAGATATGTGTGAAGTCGAACAACCCGCAATGGGCCAACGTGGTTGACTATTGCTAGTCACACCTTAGGGGGTATGCTCCGCGACCCTCGGTGGGGACGTATAATGAGCTGGTGATGATGTGATAATGAGAATGTAATCATAGGTACTTTGGTTATCATATCTTTTTAATTTTGTTAATATATCGGACGAAGGTTACCAAAGAAAAAAAACTTTCTAAGACTACAATTTCTTGTTATTAGGTACTTTAAAAAGGTAAAATATACTCTAAAATAATTACTTTTTAAACAACACGAATGTAATAATGTAATTAAAAGTTATTTTTAAATTACCGAGTACCAGGCTGTCACGAGCTCTGAAACTTCAATGTTTTATGATATTTGAAACTTGAAACCGGGTTACCTTAAATCTGCCTGTCATTTCCCACGTTTAACTAAGTTTTGTACTAAATAAGTAAGCCATTTGCATATTAACTTACTTACCGAGCAAAGATAAATTATTATTATGACAAAATTTATACTTTGGGTCTTTAAGTAATCAATTAACGACTCTGAGTGTGACCTTTTACCTATCTTAATACATACTGAAAAGAACCAGAATAAGGCTGTAGAAATTTCCTAGTAAGAACAACATTAGTGGTAAATAAGAAATAAGCATCGCATACGTCAATGACATAATGAGGCGGAGGACGCATTGTGTTGGCCCGGAGGACATCTTGAGACCGTCGCAGCACGGGCCATTGTAACGTACAAGACCTACGTAAAGCCTACAAATAACATAACCTGTGGAAATACAACATAAAAGGACTTAGTTAATTGATGATTTTTAATTAAAAAAAAAATAGTTAAGTTACTATAGTGAACTAACGGACGAATGTGCAAACTTAAACGTGTTCAAAATTAAACGAGATCGCCATAGAATTTGGAGTTTAAACGTGAACTAAACATGCAAGACCCTCTTAAGTATTTGGGTGCTGTTTGAAAATTCGGCTGTAAATATATTAACATTTTGTGACTGTGAATGAGACATGATGGGATTTAAAAATAATTATTCTAGAGTTGTGACTTAAATTTAGGATGTGGCGATAGATACATATGCAAGGACCGTCCCAAATGACAGTTCGTAAACTCTGCCTGTCCATCTAGGTTACGGACTTGAAGTCATGTTGTCAAAAAATACAGATTGGCTTACGTCGGAACTACACGGATGTAGTCACAGTGTATACGTCCTGTACAATGTTACGTATCAGAGATTTGACGTCACACGCACTGCGGCTTAAAGTCGGCTTTGTTATTGTGAAAATCTGTCGAAATAGAACTGAAAACTTCTGATAAAAAGTACTGCACGTTCAATTTTTAGTTATTGTTTTTGAGTACTTAAATACTTTGTTATATGTGAATGAAGGTTTCGTCATGGTACAAGTAGACAGAGTGTCAACTTCCATCGTCACCACCTCGATGGTTCGAATTCCACGACGACGAGGATTTTGCGCAACGGTTACGACTTAGGGGCCTTCAAGAAAAGAGTGTACTCCTCGCTCAAAGACCGGCAACACATCTGTGGTTCCTCTGACAGTGCAGATGTCCATGGGCGTCGGACCAATTAGTTTAGTTGATCCGCTGCTCGTTTGCCCCCTTTTCTATAAAAAAGACATAACATTTGCTTCCTTGTCACAGTTAAAAGGGAAAAACGAGATAAGCGTTTCCTCGTGATGTTTCAAATTGAAGGATACAGCGATAGTGAGCGCTAGCCACTTTTCACCTTGAGCTCTGTAAGCCTCAACCGTACCTTCCGGATCAAGCCCACATATCTTTTCAGACTACCTGCAAATTCTATTACATTGCCGTCTGCAATATAATAAATGAATGCACACCCGTGAACTCAAATATTTTTTTTTACATTTCAATTTACTTAACGAATTGTACTTAAAACGTATTAAATATTTTGAACGCCCTAAGTTCATTTATGTATTTGGAATAAAGTCAAACGTAAATAAGCGAGACACCCTTATAAGTGAGAGTCATTGTCTGGTCCCGATGAGCTACCTAAATAAGCGAGACAAATATCGTCCTTTAGATTCTTGCTTATCCAGCTTCCACTGTATATCAAAATAAATGTATATCAACTTACTGTTTAAGTAAAAATGTAGCTACTGATTATTGAACAAATCTTACAAAACAATATCTCCATTCCGACTCGTTGAAGAGAACAGCTGAGCTAACGTTTCAGTGGTTTGAGAACGTTGAGCTTACGTAATATTTCAATGAAATTGTGAGACAGTAATGAGGCTCGGAAATGTATGGATCAGATTTATGTCGCAATTAATAATTCAAGACATGATGATCCTGTTTTCTTAGAAATAATCTGCTTTATTAGTGTCAATTGCGGTAGAACAAACATAGAAGGTGTTTCTCGTTAGGTCAAATGGGATACAGCTATAATATACTATGTTAGGATCCCATTTTCTTTTCATGATTTAGTAGTCATAAAGCTTACAAAATTAACAGAGTATAAAATTGACAGCGCGCGATATTAGTCAGCAAAACGGCAGCGAGTAAAAGCTAACCCGTGTCAGCATATGGCAGACGCCTTCCTTCACAATTATTTACAATAAACCAGCAGGTGACATGAATGTACCTATATTTGGTTTTTTTTTTCTAGCTTTTAAAGACATTATATAAATCTTTAGACCGTAAACAGGGTCGAACTGAGTGTATTAAAAATATAAAAACCATCAACGCAACCAAAAACAACCTTTGTATTAATTAAATCTACACTGAAGGACTTTGGTAACCAATTAACAACAATGAGTATAGGTTTGAATTCTCGATATCCTGTATAACTATGTCTCAATACTGTAATAGTATAGGAGCTAAATAGCAATATAGAGTAATCAATAGCTATGATATGACGCTGGTGTACATAAATCATAATCAAGTGACCGGCGGCGGTGTCGCGGCGGGCGGCGGCCGGCCCCGGGAGCCCCGACGGATAATTGGCCTGCTTTACGATCCCAATGTTCCCAATGTTGGATAGAAGGATAAATTTAGCTCTGTTTTAGCTTCGCGAAAATAGTTTCCCTGAATGTATTAGGATTTAGTAGATTTTATGTGTAACAAAATCGCAATATTTTTCTTTCAACTAAAAAAATATGCTGCTTGCTCTAAGATATTTATATTTTTCTCACGTTTATTGCTCATGTTGAAAAGTGTTCTTCCACGTCAGATGTTATCGGTGCGACTCACACTAGCGCTAATTTCACCATACATTTCGTATGGTACCAAAGCCGCTGGGAATCCGCGAGGCATTAACGTTGATGGAGCCTTCGTGTTACGCTTTTTGTTATAGCCTTTACCGAGATTGCGAACACTATAATATCGTTGAATCGTAGATCTTAGGATAACATTTTATGTACAAATAAAATTATTACGTTTCTGACGTCCACGGACACTTTATAAAGCTAAATTGTGACACAAAAGTTTGACAATTGTGTGTTATTACGACATTATCAGGAAAAAACAGGGTTCGTGATCAGACATGTGCCCCATATAGTGCAAGTGACTATAGTGTTAGTGTCTGTGCTTGGGGTGTCTGTGAGGATGATGTCCGGTCGGGAGGTGGGCAGGTGATCGCCCGGGGGTCGGGGGCGGCATGAGCGCGCGCGATGCTGCGCGGCGGCGCGTGCGCGTGGCTGGGCGCGCCGTGCTCGCGCAAGAACGGAGCGGTCTGCTCGTGCCGCGTTCATACCGCGCTATTACAGGTATCACAACATTATGTATAACAAAGAGTAAGATGTATGCGATATAATATTAACACATTGTTGACCGGAAATTTTACTGAAAACATATCTCATGTCAATAGAAACATAAAGGGCATCACGAGTTTATTCGTGGCCGGTCAGCAACGTTCGGCCATAAAACACGAGTTAACTTCGTGACCGGTCAACAATGTGTTAAGTAACATCTAATGTAGATTTTCTATCTACGTCTGTGTCTATACTAGAAAAAGTATGTTACAGAATATACTTTTGCTAGTTTTAGTTTTCTTAATTTTGCATGCAAGTAAAATAAGTTTAACTACGGCCGAATGTAAATTGTATTTTTCGGTTATATTCTTATGTATCCTTCTAAGGGTTCGTTGAAACACGGCACTGAGGTCCATACCGCAGCAAATGCCGAATGTATTTCTTTTCTTTATTGAATAAATGATTTTTGATTTGATTTGAAAATGGATACAAAAGTGCAATTAGTGTATGCGAATGGTATTTGAATTTCCAACTAGAAATAAATGAGTGGCTCCAATTAGTCAGAGTTTTAATTACTTTATGTATGACATATGACATCGCAAATACTGATTGGACTCAGGGTTCGATAATAATCTTGACTATTGTAACTTCTAAATAAGCTAATTAGCTTGTATACGAACACCTAGATTGAATTTAATTATTTTAACTGTTTGTAATTCGATAACTTTCTTCCATCGTGCAGTATTTGACGTCACTGACATTTCCATTCACCACTTCAATTAGCCTGTGTATCAGACATTTGCAATCGTACGATTAGATTATGAATCAAATCTAAATCAGATGACCCAAATTAGAATTTGGTTACATGGCTTTAATGCATCGAAATTGTTTTTAAATATCGAGAGAAACCATAGTAATTTGGTTCTTTAGTCTTATCCAAGCAAGCTATCTGTATAGGTTTAACCATATTACTCATGCAAGGCTGTGTTTATTTTTCTGGATGTTTTAATCTGCGCGGGTCGCAGTCAGCAATTACTGGGCCATTGTTGTCGGCGGGTAATGAGGGTCCTGCAGGATCGCGCTCGTTAATACACTCCTCCCACTAAAGGAGGGGGGGGGGCACAGAGTACAGTTTTAATCACCGAACATTAATCATTATAATATTTCTGTTTTATTGATTACAAGCGACCCGCCCTGGCTTCGTACAGTTGCAAGCTGATACTAAACTAAATATACTACAAAAAAATGTAATTATTTACATCACATTAGAAACATAAAAAAATCTCTGTTTTTCTCCACTTTATTTAATGGATTATTATACATATAAACCTTCCTCTTAAATCACTTTATCTATTAAAAAAAACTGCATCAAAATCCGTTGCGTAGTTTTAAAGATTTTAGCATACATAGGGATATAGGGACCGAGGAAGCTACTATGTTTTATACTATGTAGTGACGTAATATAAGTAAACAATTTCAGTTTGCACGCTTGAAGGAACAGTTGATGTTTTAACATAAAGTAACTCGCATGAGCTGTAAGGTAGATTTTTTCTGATATTTCATATGCTACATATGTCGGTAACTTATGCGTTGTACTTACGTTGCGTATTGTACGTAATATGAGATGTAAATGTATTTAGATTTAGAGGCAAGCAGGAGTAGGAGACGCTTTTAGACGCGCGACGTCTTACAAGATTAGAGGAGCGGATAATACGCGGCTTTACGCATGTAAATATAGTAAAAAAAAACATATTACAACTACAAACATTATGTCTTTTTTCTGTCGTCCAACGAGGGGATTTTAGTATCTCAAATGTATATTTTTTTGCTTAGTGTTCCCTTGCAGATATTTCCTGCCTTTTGCCACGACATCATAATTGGTCCTAAACCCCCTTATGCCGAAAAAATGTAGAATTTACATCAATAAACGAGTACCAATACGTCGTCGATTATACGATACTAGAGGACACTCTGAGTTAAATAAGCCAGACCAGGGGTCTCATTAGACCAAATTATGTATCATAAGAAATACCAGGAACGAGTATGTTCTGTATTTTGGAATAAATTTTATGAATTTCCAGTTCCAGTACCAAACGTAGAAAGTACAACAGTAATAAAGCTGATTCTCGTTTCGTAATAAAGTGGAAAATGTTTATCCCTATCTTCAGATAAAACTACTAAACTACATAGTCCCTATATCAAGTATGATTCAAAGTTGAAAAAATCAATTAAAAGTTTTATTTGAAAAGAGATATTTGGAAGATATGAATTGCAAGCTTGCAATCGTGTAGCTAACAAAACAAACAAAGAAGGAATTAACACGGATGAAAGTGGGACAGTCGTCCACCAAATCAATTTCCCGAAGCCGGCGCAAAATTAATAACTAGACACAAGGTTCCCGTTGACTCGGTCACACTTAATTAGGATAAGGCTTCGAGCGAATGAATTTTCAAAGGAATACTATGCATGATAGAAAAGTAAGCCTCTTAATTAAAAGGGGATTATAGGTATTCGTATGATTTTTTTTTGTAAATGTATTGTAGAATTAGGTATAAGGTTTTACTACTAAGATCTGACGTAATAGCGCTTTAATTACCACACAGAGATAACAGTTACTTAATCAGCCCTTTAGGAACCAAATAAAAACTAACCGCTTTATTCCGAAACGAGAATCAGCGTTATTACTGATGTATCTTCTATGTTTGGTACCTGGGTACATTCTTAGATTTTAATCCAAAATACAGAACATCCTTGTTCCTAGTACTTTTTATGACACATAATTTGGTCCAATGAAACCCCTGGTCTATCTTATTTATCGTCCTTAGGTCCTCCAGTATCGTATAATCGACGACTTATTGGTCCTCGTTTGTTGCAGTACTTTATTATTTTTTTCGAAATAAGGGGATGAATGCTGTGTATAATCAAGTATGGAACTTAATATAAAAAGTCTGTCCTCATCTCGTCTTTCCAATTTTCTTACGTAAGTATCAATAAATTAAATGAAAGGACGAGCGTTTTAATTAAAAAAATTGGAAGACTTTTGTTACAATGTTATCAAAAGCTTTCAATTATGTTTCGTTTGAAAGACGAAGTCTATGTAAACGTTGTGATAGATTTTCTTTTGAATAAACATAATCGCGTCAAGTAATTGAATGAAAACATGATAAGATAGCGAGCGTGAAACCTCTCTAGATATTGACTTTAGATGAAACGAGATGGCGCTGACGGGCCGCCGGGGAGGGGGGAGAGAAAACTTATTATTTTCGATTACTTTGCGAATTTGGAAGGATAATGTTTGCGGTGACACATACGAAATTGATACACCCTAATATTTAAGCATGATAATCCTTAAAAATGAAGTACTAAAAGAAGCAGTTTTTACAGAAGTCAGAAGAAGACACCGAAGACCCAAAAAAGCAAAATCTTCTCTACCATCACTTGATAAATTCTTATTGAATAACAATATATATCACTATGAAGTAAGGCAATGCTCGTAAACAAGGCAATTGCGTAATAGAGATGATACATAAGTAATGAACAATATAACCTAGCCACTAACTGAAGTAATGTAGACAGGACAAAATATCCGTAAACAATACCGCTCGTAAGTCTGTCAATACAATGTCATGCCCCGCGGGGCGCCATCTTGCGGCGACGGCGCACATAATGGAAAGCTATTGCCCCTTTACTCTTGTAGTCTAGTTTTATTTCAACCTTTATTTTATAAACAGTAGATACTACAATAGTACTAAATCTATACTAATATTATAAAGAGAGAAACTTTGTATTTTTGTTTGTATTAAAATAACTCAAGAACTACTTTGCCGATTTCCAAAATTCTTTCACCATTAGAAAGCTACATTATCCCCGAGTAACATAGGCTATATTATTTAATTCCATGCGGACTAAGTCCAAAAGTGTGTCCAAAAGTTTAATACCTAATTAGTACGTTATTGTGACGTATGAGATTTGTAAAGTAAGACCTTAAGTAGATTTATTATAAGACACTACACTTAGGAAAGTCTCTGTAACGACTTAATGCGGCTAAGTTCCATAATTCAAATTCTTAACCCACATTGCTTTCAGGCAGACCTGTCGTACCGACATCGGCATTTCTTTCCTTCAGTGTCGCTGCTAAATATTAACATTTAACGTGTCGGGATACCGTGAGAACAAAGTCGTACCCTCCGGCACTCCCCCGTCAATAGGTTACGTGCTGAGACGGACAATGAACGGAACTAGGTTGCTAGTGCTACTGTAAGTCAGTCAGGCACAATTGTTGAAACAATAGAGGTGCAGGTAGGCTATCTACTGTGGCACAGTTTACAGGACCCTTAAATATATAGTTACCTATGAAATAGTATAGACTTTGAGAAGGTAAAACACATTAATTTCTTTGCAAATAAATTATGTTATCGTACAGCTTTTTCAACTTGCTACATAACTTATTTAATACCTTTACCTCACTAAGTTAAAAGTAAGTTCTACTATTACTTTCACTATAGCACAGGGCGTAGTGAAAGAGCATTGTTGAGGCGGGACACGTCCGACGTAGCGATGCGACGGCTCTACAAAGTTCAGGGTAATTCATTTACATTCCCGCGAGCACGGTCGGCTTGATTGCCTCACATCAAGACATCGGCACATTGTCGCCTTGATTACATGCTTTAGAATTATATTAACATTGTCAAGAGTCGTTCAGTGGTCACATTTAGTAAAGATTTTGAAAAATTATAAATCAAGCCTACTGGTATCTCTTAGTGACCATTAAACAACTCTTAGTGCAGCTGGTTGTGTTTTGTGGACACTCCTGAACCTAGATAAAGTAGGTCAATTTAGGACCTAATTTTAAACAAGGAGATCTTTCGGAAACTAGTCTAGTACTAGACCCAATAATAACTGATGACAAAGGAGGTTCCTTTCAGCACGTTCCGAACCTTTGCGGTCATCAGATAAGGCTCTACACAGGGCACTTGATTGAGGTCAGAGACCGAGCTTTATTTTGCTACTTTGCGGAATGAGTTTCTTTATGTCAGTCCTTGTGTTTATTTTTGTTAAAAATAATGAAATATTTTTGATATTGTTTACAAGCTATTCATACCATATTTTTTCAGTAAAAGTGTCAAAATATTTCCTCGCCTAACAAAGGCTTTCTTTAACAAAAAATACACAATTTTTGCGCGTGTCCATCAAATCAGAACGGATGTGTTCCGCTGTTACCCGAGAGAATTTTCAAATGCGATGACATAATTAAATAAAAAATACTGAATGACGTATATTTTATTTCATATCAAGTTTTTTCTTTACATGCAATGCTCAGTCATTGAGTAAAAGAGCTGGCAAAATGTATATTATTACGACATGACTTAGAACTTTGTTTTTTTTTGTGTGTGCAGGAGTTCGCAACTCTTACGAAAGAGCTGAACCAGGCTCGGGAGCAGCTGCTGGAAAGAGAAGAGGAGATCTCCGAGCTCAAGGCGGAGAGGAACAATACCAGGGTAAGGACATCCCCTCCCTACACCTCTTTTTGTTACCTCTATGTTGGTAGAGGTCGTTATAATGGTGATGTACTGAAAAGGTTGGTATTGAGACCAAATAAAATTGACTAGCATAAATGTCGAAGTAGTGAGAATAGTGTGACACGATACACGCCGAATGAAGACCCGTAGTCTCTGCTTACCCCACTGTCTTGTGAGCATGGATTGTGTTATTATCCAACCCATCATAAACGTCCTATGGTGTTGTCCTGCAAACAAACTCATAGAAAATTGACGGCATAGTACCTACATGATATAAATTTTGAATGCAAAGTCGTAAAGTGAGAACAGAACCCAAGACCGCCTGGAGATGAATTTTTAAACTGCTAACCAACATGTCTGACAATCTAAGATTAAAACTTTGTGTCTAGTGACTAAATATGTACAAAGAATTGTGCTAGTGCTTGCTAACACTTTATATAAATTTTCTCAATTCACCTACTGTAATAGAAATAGTTTTTAAGCGTGCGAATGTTTCAGTTATTTCAAATGTTTCTCAAAACGTTTCTTGCAATTTAATCTAAGTTTGGACTTAATGCAGTCGGCGACAATCTGGCGCGTTGCATTACCAGAACATTGTCGTGTGGTGAGAGCGTTACAAACATTTGCTTCCGGAAATCTCTTAACGTTCCCCATTTTGCTTCAAATAAACACTGTATTTATACTGCTCTTATATCCTTAAAACGCATTCCTACCATACTCCACTAGAAACCTACCAGTAAGATTAAATTGTTTGATATTTTCTGACTTACTAATTTATTGATTGATTTTAAAGTGCAATATTACTTGTGCAGTCTCAATTCACGTTTGACAGAAGTTTCACGAAAAACCCTTCAAACAACTTCAACATATGCGAGTTGTCAAGGTCTTGAGTCCCGAGGTCCCGTGTTCCAATATTAAGTGCTCTACGAAAAACAAACAATTTGGCAAAGCGGGCCACCGTGGCGCGCAATAAAACTTTATTTATAAGCCCTATAGGCCTTGCCGTGAACTTTTATTTCACCGTACAAATTTACGGCACATATTTCGAAGTAATTTCCAGTTTTCAAAGTGGAATGGCTTGTTATTACAACGTCGATTTTTGTATTACAAGTTTGATATTTATATGTTTCAATCTGACGAATTTACTAGCGAAGTTATCATGAAATTCTTCTCGATGTTACAAATCTATATGAAATAAAAATCCTAATGAAAACCTACAGGCTTTATGACAGTCTAAGGAAGAAAATACGAGTATAAGATTTTTGTAAAAGTTATTTCGGACTTGTCTCTCCAAGAACAATTCTTATTCTTTTCCAGAGTAACATACGGTCAGTGAGGTTTATTTTGAGTGTTGTTTGTGTGTTTGCAGTTACTATTGGAGCATTTAGAATGCCTGGTGTCGCGGCACGAGCGGTCGCTGCGCATGACGGTGGTGAAGCGGCAGGCGGCCGCGCAGTCCGGTGTCTCCTCCGAGGTGGAGGTGCTCAAGGCACTCAAGAGCCTATTCGAGCACCACAAGGCGCTCGACGAGAAGGTATGGGACACTGACAGGTTACCATGTGACGTGATGTGATCAAGATGGATTGTTAGTGCTTGAACATTGGAATTAAATTGTGTTCCAGGTTCGAGAAAGGCTTCGTGTTGCGTTAGAAAGGAATACGGCGTTAGAAGAAGAGCTAGCTTTAACCAAAGAGGAAGTGAGTACCTTATTTTTCATATTTTAAGTACCTAATAATTGCTATGGTTTTTTGATTGCTAAAGAAAAATAAAACATAATAATTGATATTCTATTGCCATCAGTTGCAACAGTACAAGTCGACGAGCGCGCAAGAGAATGAGAAGCCGAAAGAGAACGGCAGCGTGGGAGGCTCGCCCGAGCAGAATGGGGAGCAGCAGCAGAAGGTAAGGACCATGTACCAGGTTGGCAGCACTGCGCAGCGGCAGGTTGATAAATGAGCTAAGACCTTAAGTTACAATGACTAAACAGCACTAAGAAACATAGATAAAACATTAGTTCGAACCCGAGACTTTATAGTTATGTGTTACACATTTTAGTACTTTTATAACAATTGTTTGTAAACTGTACTTTAATGAATAGGTAAGTTTTAGAATTATTACACAATACATTCACACTGTAACAAAATTACTGAACAAATTGGCGATTTTATTATGTTTTATATTTTACACGAGTAACAAAATTTTATGATTTTTTAAAATTTAGATGCTTTGTGAATGTTTATTGTGCGACATTTTATAGATTTTTATATTTATTTTTAATATTCATGTCTTTCTCTAAGTAACAAAAAAACTATTATTGTTCATTACTGATCTTGTTTAGTGAAAGACATAGTTTAAGAAACTCAATGGCGTAATACTGTTAAATAAGTTTTGATAACTAGCACTATTCGGAAAAAGTATTTTTTTCACAAAATCCACTAAACTTTTAGTTATATTTTGCGGTATTTTGTATCACGTTCAAAAGCTTTTTATTTGGAATATGAAAAACCGCATCAAAATAACGGTTTAAGTAAACCTTTCATAGTTCATTGACTCTTAAAATTGTTTTCCAACATAAATAAAATAAACTGGTTTACTAATACACAGTAGTAAATATTGATTATCATTCAAAAATTAGTGCTTTTGTAATATATGTTACGCCATAGAGTTTTAAGAAAGGTTTTTATTATCTAGTTGGGCATGTCCACTATATTTTTTGTGTTTGTTTGTTTCGGTGTGCGCAGGAGCAAAGTAGTGTTAACGGAGAATCTGAAAGCAACAAGAAACTCACTGAGCTACAAAATACGATCGCCAAGCAGGTCAGACCAGAGTCTACCTTATTATAACGCAATAAGACATAAATTTAAATGCATCATCGCGGTATCTCATTACGTATTGTTATAGCAATCGATTGCTATCGCTTATTCATTTTTTGTGGGGCTTTTGGTAAAAGTTTGAGTGATAATTACAGTATGTTATTGGGCGTTGAAATTCCATACAAATATGCATGCGAAATAACCATTGTGGTTTTAAAAGATTTACTAACGCATTAGGTTCAAATAAAAAATGTTTTTTTTTATTATTGTGCAAATAAATAATTTGTCTATGGTTGACGATTTATTAATGTATGAATATTCTACATTAACATGAATATACTCATGTGGTCAAAGGTAATAAATGCACCGGTAAATAGCCATATTTTAGTATGTTACTAAAAGCATTACCATGTCATGGAATAGATGTTAAATAGATAATAAATATACTTTCCATAATGTAGAAAATTGTGTCTAGATTTCACACAGATAACGTTTAAAAATATGAAATGGACAAGAAATTTACAGTATCAAAAATATAACGTAATGCTCATATAATAATGTTTTCATTTCTATAGCTTGCATGTTTTATTCACCGCTTAGTTTATTAAATAAGTCACATTAAACTTAACGCTTGTACATTTTCATACAAAAAAACGAATGAATCAAAGTTATTTTAAACTATTACGGATCATTCGAAATAATTGTTGTCCACATAAATATTGTAAATAACTTATTAGTGTCTAAAAAACTTACTTTCATCTTTTCCTTAACACATTAAATGCCAACATTTCACGTTTCAAAATAGTACGCATGCTACGTTAATAACACGACCAAACAAATTCGATCACTCATCATAACATAACTATAACACGACTAACCAATCTTGATCACCATTAGTAATACGCTACTAATCAATGTTTATCACCAGTTAACTTGACTAATAATTCTTGGTCACCAGTCAGCAGAGCTGAGCTCGTGGCAGCGGCGCGTGGCTGAGCTCAACAACAAGGTGACGGAACTAGAGGAGAGGCTCACCAAGGGTGAGAAGGAGTTAACAAAAAAACAAGATGAATGCGCCAAACTGCAGCGAGACTTGAGAGAGAATGTCGCGCAGAAGGAAGACCAGGTATGTTTTTAATCTAGAAGAGTCAAATGTAGTCAAAAATCTTAATAACTTGGTTACTTCATAGAATTTAATTCAAAAGTCCTATAACTTTAGTGAAGCTCTAAATAAATACATGATTGATGAGCGCCTATTGATTTAAATGTGAAATTTGTGAATGTGTAATAATTAAGTTGGTCCTTCGAGCGGGATTATGTTAACTTTTCTCTGCAGATACTTGAAGTAACTTAAGTTCCTCAAACTTCAAGGTATCCGTCAATGAGGTAATGACATTTTGTTTCAGGAGGAGAGGATAGCGACTCTGGAGAAACGGTACCTGAACGCGCAGCGCGAGTCCACCTCCCTGCACGACCTCAATGAGAAGCTGGAGCAGGAGCTGCAGCACAAGCAGGCGCAGCTGAAGGTATACGCCGATAACTGGGACAGACACCCCACATGACACCTGTCACACGCCATTAGACACCCGTCAAACTTCACTAGACACATGTCAAACTTTGACATTTGACTCAAATACATATAGATTAAAAAATATAACAAGTTAATAATAGCTTTAGCTTTAGATAACTACCAATTCCTCGACTGGAGAGCAGTTCATGCAATCACTAATTAATTTCATTTACGGTCGACCAGGAAAATAGAAACTCTCGCCACGTTGTTTTGTTATCTCAGTGTTGCAATATGAAAGGTGATTGTGGTGCTCTCATGAAAAGTTTTCTATATTCCTGGTGTGCCTATAACAGCATTTCACCGCCATGACACATGTAAATAATGACCAACAGCTGCAAGAAGAGAAGATCGCGGCGATAGAAGAGAAGCTGGAACTGTCCACGCAGAAGTTGGCGCAGATGTCCTCGCTGCCGGAGATGGAGGAGCAGCTCAAGGCGAGGATGGAAGCCCTGAACCAGGTATATTCATTGCCATATTATTGCTGTTGTAAAATCGATTTTATTTTATACTGATTTAAAGTTCATTTTTCATGTACCATTTGCTTTATCGTTTACGGGATTTGGTTTAAAATATTAACAGAATTTGTGTCATGTTTTGACTTTTAAATATGAAATTTTGAAACATATGGTTTAAGTTATGTATTTTAAGTTTAAAATATGTTTATTTTGTGAAAGGATAAATGTATTGTCAGTTGCTTTTGTGTTATGTATTATTTTAATAATTGAATTGAAGATTACGCGTGGTAATTTTGATGCTCGTATCCCTCGACAGGTCAGACATGAACCGACCATAATCAAATAATATTATATCTGCCGGTTGACAATTTCTGTATTAGTGTAGAGTGTTTAAAAACCAGTTCAATACAGGATTTTGACCAGTTTCGAATAATCTGAGCCGTCGCCCTTTGCTACTACTTTTTACCAAATTTAAATTTCTATATTAACTTTTTTTTAATAGCAATAAAAACTTTTATCAACCTTCCAAACAATAAGCTCGATTAGTACATGTTAGATAAACAAAATAGCGATGTTGTGGACAGGCGCAGGAGCGGCACGGCTCCGCGGAGGACCGCATCCAGCGCCTGGAGGCGAGCGTGGAGGAGAAGAACGCGGAGCTGATGCGCCTCAACCAGCGTCTGCGCATGAACGAGGAGCACAACACGCGCCTCTCCGCCACCGTCGACAAACTGCTGTCGGAGTCCAACGAGAGGTACAACACTACACAACTCTACACACATTTTAAATGAGAAAAAAAGATGATTTATTATCATTTGAATATAGATATACATAGAACAGTATCTAAGATCAATATTAATAATGTGGACGAAAATGTACTGGCACGGAAAGTGTTAAGTTTCTTCTAGGCTCTAGTAATGTTGGTCACGATCTGAGTAAAACTTTTTATTTGTGGTTTTTCGTGGGTAGTTTTGTTTTGAAAATTATACGGTCGTTCAAAATACCTATTTTTTTTCTTTCAACCAATAGTAAGTTTAGGCTTAATCTAATTTTTGACTAGACTTATAATGGAGTTTGGAAATTATTTAGTAGAACTAATGATTTAATTCTTGTTTGTGTAAAAATAACTATATTTTGTGTGGTGTTTAGGTTACAAGTGCACCTGAAGGAGCGCATGCACGCGCTGGACGAGAAGAACGCGCTGACGCAGGAGCTGGAGAAGACGCGCAAGTACGCGGACGAGCTGCTCGCGGAGAAGCAGGACATCCTCAAGGAGCTCGCCAAGTGGCGCATGGAGACTGAACAGGTCAAAACTACTTTTGTTCTTTTCCTATCGAAAAAAAAAAGAAAACAAGCACAAAGACAATTTTACTTACCTTCGATTGAAGATCGAAACCGGACACGTAAATTAGTTTTATTTGTATAACTCTACATTCGAATTGGATACACAAGAAACCTCTATAAGCAAATTATTTTCTAATCCTAACGAATAACCTCCATAAGTGAGAAACTTGGATTAGAAATCTCGATAAGGGAGACAAGTATACTTTGGACTCTCGCCTATTTTATGTATTTTATTTATTTTTTTCACCATTGACACAAAATCTTACGTTTCATTTTTTTTTCAAAAGGAGGGTATATTTGAAAAAAGTGTTTATGCATGTAAACTGACAATGAGGGTGTTTGCAGCTGAAGCGTCAGATGCTGCAGCAGGAGATCGCGTTCAACATCCAGCAGACGGACGCGCTGACGCGCTCGCTGTCGCCCGGCGCGCCGCAGGCGCAGGTACCCATCTTCCAGCCCAAAGTGAGCTCTATTTACGTATAAATAAGGTTCAAAATGTATTACAAGTAACGAATAACAATATAGTAAACTTTTTTCGGAAACCCTAGGGCTTCATTAGAACGAATTCATAAAAACGGAGATTTTGCTTCGGCGTAAGACCGTTTATTTTAGCCCTAGGATAATACAGTAATTTTTTATCCTAATTTTGTCGCTTTTGAAGGTACTTCTCATTATGCCTGTGACTTTCTCTGTTTAGTTTATATTTTATAATGTAAAGTTTGCATTTTTTATATATTGAAATAACTCAAAATTTTTTGGCCTGATTCAAAAAATTCTTTCACTATTATAAAGCTACGTTATTACTTAGTAATAAAGGCTATTATGAATTCCTCGAAGACAAGCAAGTCATAAGAAAATCCTACTATTCTATAAGTGGATAAGATTGTATAGTGTAAAGTGGGCGGTGTGTGACGTGTGTACGGGGTGTGGGGTGTGTTGCAGCTGGAGGGCTCGTGGGAGAAGCTGCAGGCGGCGCACGCGCTGGCCGCCGTCGCCGCGCAGCAGTACGACGTCTCCAGCGACGCTGAGGTACACACACGCACACACACGCACACAATTTAATAATGTAAAGGAAACTAGACACCTAACACTTATTTACTAAAGTACGTGTTCGCCACAAGCCACAATTTACATTTTAAAATATATATCTAGCTGTTAGTCCCAAATAATTTGCATAAAACACAAGGAATCGATTTGCTCCATATATTCCACAGATAAATAATTAATTTTGGTTCCAAATAAATTTATTTTAGCTTCGGTCGTATTTTATTACTAATAAATTAATTTGTCAGAACGATGAGTCGGAGGGTGGCGTGGAGGGCGGGCACACGGACGCGGCGGCGCTGGCGCTGATGCTGCAGGAGCAGCTGGACGCCATCAACACGGAGATACGCCTCATCCAGGAGGAGAAGCAGACCACGGAGGCGCGCGCCGAGGAGCTCGAGTCCAGGGTCAGTATATTACAGGGCATCTGAAGTTGTGGTCTATACCGCTAGGAGGCGCTATTGGTCACTTCTAGATTGATTTTTTATACCTAAAGACTTTTTGGGTTTAGACAGAAGTGAGATTTTCTAGTCTATGCTTTATCAGACCAAGTCCGCGATAAAAACAGACTAAACCTAAAGTAATAGCTCCATTTTTATCGCAAACTGGGTCCAATGAAGCAGAAGCATAAGGATAGACAAGTGTCATGGTTATTGATACCCACAATTATAACTTTATGTGTAAATAATGTGATTATGGTTTTATGGTGAGAATAGGATTCCGGTTTGGTTAATTAACTATCATTTTCTCGATATAATATAACTAATTTTCATTGGTAAAGGGCTCTCATTATACTTTTTGTAAATGTTGTATGCAAAGATTAAATTATTCATTACTAATAAATACTATGATATGCATTGTTACCGAACTTTGTTATTATACTGTTGTTAAATGAAAAAGACCTATAATTGTCTTTTAAAATTATTTTAAAAATCAGTGTACAAAATTAAACTGGGTTAGTAACAATGCATGTAATAGTGTCGCTAATTTGGCGAACGGTGGCCAATATCGGTCAATGGTGGCCATTGATGGCCGCAGCGGCAAGTGGTAAGGTGGGTGGTGGCGCAGGTGGGCAGCTACGAGCACATGAACGTGGTGTCTCGCCGCGGCGACTCCCCGCCGCCCGCCGCCTCGCCCTCGCGCCCGCACCACCACAAGTACCACACGGTCAGTACCACGCACACACCACACCCACCACACACACCACACCCACCACATTACACCACTCACAACTTTCACCCTACTACTAAGGGTTTGCAATCCCGCACTGCGGAATCCCGCATGAACTTGCGGTCATATATGACTATTGATAGGCAGACGACTCGAGATTTTATCCGAGACGGATAAAAACCCGTATGATTAGGAAAACAAAGTATCGAAACGTTTTACTCAAATTTCCCCAGTATTGCTAGGGTCAATTCTTTTTTCCCTTTTTGCCTGATCCTGGTAGACCTATACATACGCGGAAGTACCTAATAATTTTGCATTCAAAAGTTGTTTTCATCAATAAATTAATTTACAAAGCATGTTAGATATAATTTTATTTTTGTTATTTTTTTATTCCAATCTCGTTTATTCATAAAAATACATGTTTATGTTAAATTACATTCATGAAATGACAGTCAGTTTTTTCCACGTTTTTGGTAAAAATCACGCCGAAAAGATAGAAATTATGAGTATTTATCCATTTTGAGTTTTTATCCGGATGAAATCCCAACACTATATTTGACAAACACTATATGCAGCATATACTTTTTCTGTCTCTATATGTGTTGAATATATAGTTAATAAATAAATCGCCGTACTTGCAATAAAATCAAATACTTTTTTTCCACTCAATCAGAATAAAAACTAAATAAGATTTCGCGATGTGCTTGATTTCGAGAAACCGACCTAGTGTGTACAATTCAGATGAAAACAATAGATTTAAGGGTAAATCCTTCATAAACCAAGTCGCTGAGTATATATAAAACCGTAATTTGCATCAATTTTCACCGGCTAAAGCTTACAGACGCGGATTCTGGAATAAGCTGCGGAATCCCGCAGTGCGGGATTGCAAACCCTACCGGGAACTCGGTCTAATGAAGTCGTAGCATTACACATACAACATATCGAACTTTGTACTTATGCTGACCACGTCTCCGCAGTGGACAGTATAGTTTAATACTTTCATGTTTCTCTCTTCATTTATAAAAATAAGAAGAATAATAGATTTACTTACTTTACTTTACTTACTTAAGTCTTGTAATGGATGTATAAAATGGTGTAATGTCGGTAGGCGCCGGCGTCCATGTCTCCGGCGCATCATTACCGCGCGCCGCCCTCCTCCGAGAGCCTCCCCTCCAGCCAGGTCGGTGGCCACCCCCCACCATCCCGTGCTCACACGCCAAGCTTTCGATACCCGCAATTTCCCTCGACAATTGTTGACATATCACATATGCCATATGTGTCACAGTATGCAAAGAAGACATGGAGGGAATGTTAATAGTTGTCGACTCCGCCTTGTTCTGGCAGTCCCGTGTTCTTTGTTGATTGAGCATGTTTTAAAGCGAATGCTTTCCTCAGATAAATCCCTATAAAATTATTTGCGTGGCTTCAAGTGTGCGAGAATAAGACAGTTTGCTTTTTTTTTGTCTTGTCTCTTTGGT
>QDHC01002456.1:910512-921352 GCA_013186455.1 Papilio dardanus tibullus | reverse complement strand
AAAAAAATTAATACATTTTAAATAATAGTCTATACCTATATCCATTATTTAAATTACAATTCCATAACTAAATTGACGGTAGTTTGAATTTACTATTAGGATGTCCCGTGACACCCAATCCTGTGACCATAAAAGTGGCGCCACACGGCGGCTTCTGTTCCTCGCCAATATTCAAACCAGCTGTAGTTACAAAAAGCGTATCCAAATTACGTCCACCGAAGGTCACAGAGGTTATCTGCTTAGCTGGTATTGCCACTTTGTCTAATATTGTACCACTGTTAGGGTCAACTTTAACGACACAAGATCCGTAGAATATGGCAACCCATAGATTTCCGTCCGTGTCTATGGTCATTCCGTCAGGACCACCGTTGACTTTATTCTTGAAGTCGATTATGTAGCTTTTATTTGCTGTAAATTATAATAAAACATCGTTTACTTATATTAGAATAAATAGAAGAATTAAAAAGTTATTTTCAATATAGTTAAGGAGGATATGGCAATTTTACTAAATAACTAGTAGAGGCACGGAAATTTCTCGTGCTCCGTTACACTAAATAATGTCCAAGCTATCTATAAAACAAATAACAGATCAATTTAAATAATTTTCTTATAAGAAAAAGATAGGAAGGGAAAGTGAACTAAAATTAGGCCTCCGGCACCACACTCCTCGCACGAAACACGGAATAGCTTCCATTTAACGGCTATCTTCTATGTGGTTGTGGTATTACACCGGGCGAGCCGGACAATACGTGCGAAGATGTTAAAGATGTTGGTAGAGCCCTAATACTGTGAAAACTATTTTACTTACAAATATCTTCAGTTTCCACATTATAATCGTATCGTCTTATCTTGTTTTCTATTGAATCTATGTAGTAGAAGGCTTTTTCTTTCATGTCCCAGGCTAGGCCGTTAGATACATTGATTTTATCGCAAAGCTTGACACAGCCTCTGTCGTCGAAGCGATACAGCGAACCTTTCTTTTTCGCAAATTCACCTGTAGCTCCCATTTCACCCAATGTACCTGAATTCATGTATCACCACATAGTATAAAACAAAGTCACTTTCTCTGTCCCTATATCTCTATGTATGCTTAAATCTTTAAAACTACGCAACGGATTTTGATGCGGTTTTTTCATAGGTACAGTAATTGAAGAGGAAGGTTTATGTTTAACTAGCGACACACCCCGGCTTCGCACGGGTGCAAATATTATTAGTGTGACTAGTATAAAACATTCAGTTTTTCTGTAGGGTATTTAATATCAGCATTGCACCCGTGCGAAGCCGGGGCGGGTCGCTAGTTAGGTATAAACTAAAGATGTAACCGTCTCTAAAAGTCCGTAGACACAGTTTGTTTCAATGAAATAAACCTAATACCTTGTGCGGACAAATCCTAAACGTCTTCATAATCAAAATAAGTTTTCTGCATTGAAGACGTAAAAGGTATATCAAGTTATGATTTTTTACGAACTAACCTGCAAATAATCTACCCATCGGATCAACTTTGGCATCATTAAATCTATTTGTAGTTATCTCTTTGTCTACTTCAGCCAATTCCTTAACAATCTCAACCTCACTGTCCTCTCTACCGTCCCATCTGATTACCAATAATTTACGCTCCAAACCAACTACGAAATGTTCCGCGGATCCTTCAACTGGTATTATGAAACTGACGCGACCACCTGAAAATACATTCAAAAAAGACCAACTGAAGAAATAATCGGTCCATAAGTGAGTTAACAAGGCACAGTAATATTATATCTACGTCTAGAAATGATTTCCAAATTAAATTGTTAATATTGAGAGGCAGAACATAACAGAGTCGAAGAAGTCCAAAATATTTTTTCTTCATCATTCATAAAGTGCCATCTATCGAGTAAAATTAAAAACGAACTGATCTATAAATGCATCTTCTTAATTTTAATTATTAAGAAATAATATAGTAAACGTACATAATTTAGTTTTAGTACAAAGTCCTGTTTCTGGATAGTATTTGTGTATAGTATTTTCTTCAATGCTGACGAAGTACAGCGCCTGCACCTCGTCGTCCCAATGCGGGCCCTCGCCGATCAGCACTGGCTCAGTCACCTTGACCACTGACACTGACATCTAGCGGTAGTAAAAACAAGCTGAGTATTTTTTTTTAATTAACGTCCGTTACATTTCACTGGTCACAATAACTCAATCGTTAATTCGAAGTTGGTAATATTTAAAAGTTACTTACTATTATATTTTTTAAACCGTTTTCAACCGCAAAAAGTCATCACTCACATAACTTCATTAGCACATTTAGCGTAATATTTAGTAAAATATCACTACGTGTGTTTAAATATAAAAACAGCGATACCAAAAATACGTTAAATAATTCTAATTGTCATCATGATGGTACAAATGATCATAAAGAACGCGTCACATTGTAACGTAGTTCAAAACCTTAATTATTTTAATTTTTGTGTTGAAATAAATCTTATTAACATAATAAAAAAAACGGTCTAAAGCCTTGTACGCACCTGGATAGTATTTTAATCGAGTAGCAAGTATACGATTTACTTACTAAACTCTACTAAAATGTTGTATTTCGGACACGTTTAGTTACTAAATTACTTTCTACTCGACTAAAATACTATCGCCATTACGTTCAAGGCTTTAGAGTGACTTGTTAATTTATTGTTGATTACGTCTATAAATATTGTATTGTAACAGTGACTGACTATTTTATCTTTGAAATGATTACGAAATCACTATCTCTTCCTTGTCATACATCAGAAAACGCTTGCTCAGTCTTAAAAGCGGTCTTTTGAATCATTTTGTTAGCTGTTGCTAGCGACTTCGTCCGCGGGGAATTAAAAATATAACTTACGTTACTGATAATGAAGTTTTTTAATAATTAATGATTTTTTTGATATCAGCTTAGTTTTGAGTTATTTCAATACAAAAATAAACAAAGCTTTCCTCATAAAATTTTAGTGGGTATAAATTATAATGCGTAAGATAGATGTTACCATAGGATTATTTATTAAAAAAACAACTAAGTAATAAATAACATTTATTTCACCGTCACAAACTTTAATTTAAACAATTACACTTTCAAACTCGTATAAAACTTACTATTTAGGCAGTTTAAACTTAACATTAGGATATCCCTTAGCTCCTAAACCTGTCACCATAAAGGTGGCGCCACACGGCGGCGGTTGTTCGGAACTTAGATTAAAACTAGCTGTGGTAACAAAGAGGATGTCTAAATCAGGTCCTCCGAAGGTGACTGAGGTGACCTGTTCCGCGGGGATGGGCACTCGGTTCACAACTGTGCCGATTTTCGGGTCAACTTTGATGACAGAGGAGCCATTGAAAACGGCGACCCACAGGTAGCCCTCCGTGTCTATGGTCATCCCGTCAGGCCCGCCGGACGTTTTGTTCTTTTTAAGGTCGAATATGTGTCTCTGGTTAGCTAGAAACAAACAATTTTACAACAAAAATATCTCGCAAAAGGCAAAATGTACTTATGAAGTTTTGTTTGTCCTTTATTTTTTTACACTACTATATTAATTATTTTAAGTTAAATTAATTGACTTACAAATATTTCCAGTTTCCACATCATAGTAGTATCGCCGGATCTTATTTTCTACAGTATTTATGTAATAAAAAGCCTTCTCCTGAAGGTCCCAGGCGAGACCGTTAGAGATGGTGATCTTGTCACACAGCTGAGTGACTCCTTTGTCGTCCAACCGGTAGAGGGCGCCCTTCTCAGGCTCAAATTCAACACCCGGCCCCATATCACACATTGTACCTGCATACAGAGATTATGTAAAAAATACAGGAATAAATGTGAGTAAATAATGCCAAAGTTTTGATTTTAGTCGGTTAAAAAGGGTCAGTTGTTTCAAGAAATTGTAAACCCCTTATTGATAATTCATATGTTTAAAAATCTCTCTCTTTTTTATTAGACTTTTGGATTAAAAATAACTTATTCATCTGCTTTTAAAGAAATATAACACGAAAAAACATAGAAAAGAATAACACAAAAATTATGAGATTAAATCGAATTATTAAAAAATATTTAAAGATGTACAAACCTGCAAACAATCTTCCTCTCGGATCAACTTTTCCATCATTAAGGAAGGTGTTGGGTGCATCCTTGTCTACTTCACCCAACTCTCTGAGTATTTCCACTTGACTGCCTTCTCCTCCGTCCCAGTGGATCACCAAGAACTTATGTTCGACACCCACCACGAACTGATCCGTCGCGCCCTCTACTGAGATTATGAAGCCTACGCGGCCATCTGATAAAAAAACAGAAAAAGAAATGCGATTCATATAAATAGCTGAAAGTAACTTAGTAAAAAAATATTTAAGACAACAGATTAGAAAAATAGCAATTTGCTGTACCGACAGAAAATGAAAGGCAATCTAAAGAAAAGTTCTGATTCGAAGAGATGAACTTTGGCCTTGTTGTTTTAGACTATTGCTATTTATTGCTATCTCGTTGGTCTATTTGTATATAAAATGTTACCCACCTAATGTAGTCTTGGTATGAACTCCAGTTCCCAGTACATATTTGTGTATTGTTTGTTCGTTTGTGCCGACGAAGTACAGCGCCTGCGCGGTGTCGTCCCAGTGCGGGCCCTCGCCGATAAGCAGCGGCTCAGTTATCTGCTGCACCGTTGCTGACATCTAGTGGACAACATAAACAATTAAATTATCCTGTGAAATAAAATTAGCAATTCTGTTGCATTGATTTTTTTGATATAATCCATATTTAGTAACAAATGCACGTTATTCAGACCTTTAAATAATGTTAAAAGAGCTTGTCTAAAATACTATGCTAAGCTTTTGTTAAGATGTAAGTCACATTACAGTTTAAAACCGAATTTAATTCAAACATTTTGGCAATTTAGTTGTAGTTTTCGTAGTAGACATGAGGTTAGGATATTACGAAAACAGCAAAAATTACAATAATAATGTTAAATACATATACAATATAGTACCTCTCTGTCTGAGCAAATCATTGTAGTTATATGCATTGTAATAAAAGCACTTAACACAAAACTTTTCAAAAACGTTAGCACTTCAATCGAATAACATGCGTTATTTAATTGTGATAAACACGTTTATTAGATAAATTGATATTGAGCAATACTTAGGTTAATCGGCTGCAATAAGTGGGGGGGACTGAACACAAACCGATACAAGTACGCACACACGGACACCGTGTTTTTGTTGATTTCATAATAGTTACTAGTTAAGATTAACTTGTAATATTATGTGTACTTTGAAAATGTACATTTTTTATTTTCCCGAAACTTGTCAACATTTTATCCAAAAGTTTTGAAGAAATATTTCTTAGATGACAAATATAGTTTTTATTGTGATTGAGGTTCTAACTGCATCATACATTGTTTATCAGGTCCAACATATTGTGCATACATTTTTAGGCAATACATTTTATTAAATATCAAATAAGTACTTACTGTGAAACAGACGCGGCCAGTCTGTGCCCGAATCAACAGATCGTATTTATATTGTAATGTTATCAAACAATGATTCGATAAATCCTAATAAATAGTATAAAACAATAACGCTTTTTTGTTTGTCCCTATGTATGCTTGAATCTTTAAAACTACGCAACGGATAGGATTTGATGCGGTTTTTTTAATAGATAGAGTGATTCATAAGGAAGGTTATATATATAACTAGCGACCCGCCCCGGCTTCGCACGGGTGCATATATTGTTAGTATGGCTGTTATATACAATGTTCACAGTTTTTCTGTAGTGTATTTAGTATCAGCTTTGCACCCGTGCGAAGCCGGGGCGGGTCGCTAGTTAATGAATAAAATTTTGATTTTTTTTTGCTTAACAAAGCTAATTCACCATGACGAGTCTATCGTGTCAGAAGGTAACCAGGACTGTGAAGGATACTGCTACGTTACGGGATGTAACGTGACCGTTACACGGCGTTACATCAAAGATGTTCGACATGTAACATTAACCCTACGGCTTCATTAGGACGACGTCACGCAATAAACGGCCTTACACCGAAGCAAAATCTCCGTTTTTATCGCGAACTCGGTCTAATGAAGCCATATGGTTACAGATATAACATCTTTCTCTTGGAAGTCGGTTAAAAATAGAATATTTTTAAATATAAAATAAATTCATATACCGCTACTTTATATAATTTGTCTTGGTTAACAAAACATAAAAAATATAACACTTTTGACATAAAAAAAACAATATTTTACATAATTCTTGTCCTAAGAGTGCACGAATGTGTGATCCTGTTTGTTAATTGATGTGTTCCCTACGATGTTTTGAATATTCCTTACAACATATTGTGCAATAATGACTTTCAATTAATAAAAAATGCCTTTAGTGATGCCCATTTTGTCATATCTATTAGATACTAAATAAGCAAGTCATTTTTTATCGATAATCTGCACAATCACTGAAAATAATCAGGACAAAAAAAGACAAGTCATTTTTAAGTTGCTATTTCATACTTAAATTTTACCAAATCACGTCACTGAACGAGTTATCGATAATTTCATATAAATTGTTGCATAAAAGCATTACACTAATAATTTTTAAATTGTACTGTAATGATCGCTACTAAATAAGCTGTTTCATGCAGAGTTGCTTGTACGATTCACATTAATGATTATCAACAACTGATATAAATGAGTAATGATAATCTGAGCCACGTAATATTCGCACGGAGTTGCACCTGTGCGGTACAAACACAGTTTCGGGTTCTACGCACAGGTACCCTGAGACTACGTATGCACAAGGAGTGGCGTAAAATTGTAACGGAAAAGTGGCGCTTACAAACTTGATGCCCCGTTCATGCCTGCAATTGCTTAGGAATTCTTTCGGAGTCAGTCAAGTCACAGTCCAATAATCAATGGGCGCCAGATGCAGCCCAGATAGTCCTTCTCGTAAGCGCAAACTCCGGTATAGCGCGAAATCGAAATACCTGTATCCTGATCGTAAACTTAAGATGCGACTGGTATTCTTTTAATCCTACGGCTTCATTAGACCGATGTCACGCAAAAACGGCCTTACGTCGAAGCAAAACCTCCGTATTTACCGCAAACTCGGTCTAATGAAACCCTAATGTAATCACTTGTGCAGAGAATAAAAACGTCGGTTCATCTACTTACACTAACTCGGTTCCCGCCAAATTCAAGTCATCCTATATGATGAACCGCAGCCCGCATCAGTACCGACCAGCACCAGTTTTTGTTACGTTAGGATATAGGGTTGAAATAAAACAATAACATGAAAATCACATCGACCTTTACTTACTATAATTTGGACAAAATAATGCCAATGTGAGCGCACTCGGCGCATCGCTTAATACAACCATAGACAAGTAAATATAACTTATATTTATTCACAACACAAATTGTAGTTAAACTTTTCAAATATTTTACGGTCACCGAACGAATATTTCTCGAATAATCTCGTTCGTTTGGCACAAAAATATTAAATCTAATGGAAACGAAACAACGGCCCGACTCGCGGCCAATACGGAACAGAATTTGTATTCTTAAAAAAAAAAGTTAACACTATGTTACGTAAACATTTAACGACTAACATAAACTCCTAACTCCTAGTAATTTTAAAACTAATACTGAACACCGAACTACATTACACAGACACACATACACATATCTTTTTTTGTATTTTTTTTTAATTTTTATAACAACTCACTGTACAAACAATTACACTCGTGTGTACATAGACATATACTTAATTATATTAAGGATAAACCGTACAAAAAACTTGGGCGGATTTCACAAGTCATATTTACTGAGTCAAACAATTTAAAATGTTAACGGACTTACAAAATGTTTTTACTGGACTTGTAAAATAAAACTCACACGTCTACCGCCGTTGAACCGACATACACGGACCGGAAAGGCGGTCCGCGTTTCGTTTGTGCACCGCTCACAGCCAAATATAAAAGACAATCCAAAAATATTTGAAGAGAATTTAGTTGTGCGCCGGAGAAAACTGGAAAGTAGTAAAAAATGGGGGAACATTTATGTAATTCGAATACTAAATATGATAAATGCATTTAATATCAAACATTTATTACAACATCGATAGACAAACTACTCGTATATATTACTAGAACATTCTCAAGGCGTTTCCTACATTTCCAGTCCCTCAATACGCGTTATACTAATTAGTAAATGCTAGGTAGACTAGGAGAGCTACAACTAAATACACTACCCAAGCACCAAAGTTAACTGTTTTAGATGAGATCAAAATAGGATACTTTACTTATAAAATGTTTTTCTTTTTACGGAGATTCAATTAATATCTGTTCAAATTTGAGATCGCTCCTATATACTATTGGGATACTTGTTTTGAACCACTTAACTTAAATTTAAAGTTTTTTATATACAAAACTTGACGCGAAGCAAAAATCATCTTTGATGACTTGTTTACTAGCATAAGATAAAAAAGTTGAAAAACTAAGTTAATTTTAAGTAAAAGGTGCGCTAAAGTTATTGTAAATAAGGTAGTTTTGTAAGTTTTTTTATTAAAGTTTAGTTTCCACGGCTCAATATCTTTAAAACATGTTTTCTAAATACAGTCCAACCTCGATAAACGAGATTTCAAAGATTATCGCTTATACAAGTTTCTTGCTTATCAAGGTTAGACCAGACATGTCTTTGTATGGTATTTTGTCAGTGAAAACTACATTATTTTGTTCACAAACTGGGCGTCTCTGGCGGGTATATTTTGCGTACATTTGCGACATAAAATTAACTTATTTAAAAATTAAATTGGCTTAAATTTTACAAAATGCGCCTTATATAAGGAATGCTAAGCTCGCCCTAACTCTACGCGAGAGTATCGCGCCTACAAAAATACCTCAAAACCCTGTCCACCACAAAACTATCCAGCACCTTGAATATATACTGAAAATGGTGCTTTACGTGTTCATTTCTATTTTACATTTATATAATATAAATTTTTTATTATTTTGTCAAGTGTTGATATGTGGAATAGAATATATTTGAGCAAATAACTGGGTTAGTATATAAAAAACTCGGAAGTTACTTTGTTCAATGCAAGGGGAAAGTTTTAGCAAAATAAATGCATTTTTTTGGGAAACTACAATATTATTGAAGGACTGCACCTTGGTCCACTAACTTCCGACATGTTAAAACTACAACATTTATTTTTTTATATTTAAAATGGTAACACACATCAGTTTGCGATCACAAACAAAAGTTTATTTTTAAAATGTATCTTTAGAAATTTAAATATTTTTCTATACTATTATAAAAATTACATATTTATTGTTTTGTACGTATTCAATAAACTATTTAGTCGACTACCAAAATTAGAAAGCTATATAGTAGTAGTTCGATCCATGATGGTCTCCATTTTTCTTCATTTCACGACAAGCGCGTATTTTGCGTAACTTCAAACATATCTTTGAATTTCTTAAGATATGTTTGAAGTTACGCAGACATTACGATGTTTTCCTATAGTATGTAATTACTGAGTTTTTTAAGCATAATTACTATTTTTTTAAAGGAAATTTAGTGTTAAAAACACACTTATTTAAAATTTTACTTCTTCCTTGCGTTCAATATTTTAAAAATATATCAACTTTTGTTTGTGTTCGTAAACTTTTTTATGTTACCATGACACAATGATTTTACACAACAATCAAATCTTATATTATTTTTAACAGAAGTAAATTGTAAAAAAAAGTTACAATTTACTTATGTTTTTGACATTTTAAATCTATATTTTTTGTAAACATTTAAGAAAATTGAGAAAATCTTATTGGTAAAATCTATTTACTAATAATTTCAAGAAAAAAAACGCAAAAAAAAATTGAAAACTGAAAAAAAAAAATCAAATTATAACTTGCATTAATAATTTACCAATTCAAACAAGAATCGAATCATTTAAACTTGTATGCTATGTGCAAAAACTTCTCTGATAAACAAACATTTTTAAAAATTCCAAAAAATAATCATAACCTAAAAAAAATCAAAGTTTAAGCATATATGTTTAATTGACTGTAATAATAAAGACACATAGCATACAAGTACGCGTATGGCTGGTTTTATTGACACGCTGACGGACAAAATCTATCTTCTATAGAAATTTGTTGTTTGTCTATTAATTAGGCTGAAAAATTGCTTAAACCTGACGTAAATAACCCTCTTAGATATGTTTCGTCCGTCAGCATGACACAAAAGAGCGATTTACATGGCACCAGTTAATGCAAGTAACAGTGCGATAACCCTGTGGCTACATTAGACCGATATCAAGAAAAACACCTTACGCCGAAGCAAAATATCCGTTTTTTATCGCGATATCGATCTAATGTAGCCGTAGGATACGTACGCATCAAAACGACATTGTATCCAGTCGTTTGGATACTAATATCGCAGACTTGCGTAATATGTACGTTAATACAAATAGATAAATTACCGCACTTTTTAAATATAAAAATAGCTGCCAATAATCTATATTAAAAGATTACAGAATCTTATATAAAGGTATGACATTACGGAGGTTAACAGAAAAAGAAATACGAGGGATACCGTGTAGGTAGAAATAAAAAAGTCAACAGTAAGATAAAGCAGGAAATTTAAACCAAAGTTATTTTTTATGAAAATAGTAAAACGACGAATCTATAGTTAAATAGTGCGGTAAAATAAAAACTGTTAATATCAAGGGACACAATTACCTACACAATGTAGTGAGATTCAAAGATATCTATAAATTTTCGCCGTAATCGTTTGGATACCGTTTAACATTGCCGAGGTCATTTGGATATAGTAAAATGTTGCCGTACTCGTTTGG
>QDHC01002456.1:887543-907088 GCA_013186455.1 Papilio dardanus tibullus | reverse complement strand
CCCCGCCAGCCATGTCGCCCGCGCCGCTGCCGGCGCCCTGAGAACATACATATCATATTAACTACATATACAAATAAATAAAACATTCAATTTATAGAAACCATTGGGCGAAGCTTTCATTGAATATCAAATGGTCTTCTAGGAAGAATCGACATATTTAGATTTAAATATCAATTACAGCCTAAGGTTTGGGGTACGGAAAGTCGATCTCGAGATTGTGGGTTCCAATCCCGACATTCGACTATTGTGTAAACCATATCCCAACACAAGCTTTTTAAAGCTACCTTACTTAAAATATTAGTAAAATTCACAAAAATCTACTAATATTTTAAAAAAAAATACGTCAAATGCTCTTTGAGAGTTATTCAGAACAGTTTTTTTTTAAGTCAAATACAAACATTTTTTTACAAATGTCACTGTTTTATTGTTATTATTTTCATTCTTCTTCTTACTTCCTTACATCTTATCACTCTTGTTTTTATATTAATATATCTGTTATATAAATCTTTTAAATTATTTTATCTTATTAAATCTTTACAACATAAGAAAAAAATGTACTAACTTGATGATTATCATGCGGGGCTCCATTATGGGGTTGCGCGGCGTGCATCTCGTGGGGCGGAGCGCCCGCCGCCGGCCGACAGTCCACCATCAGGGGCAGTGCTTCCACTTCAACCTGGCAACATCGCACACATCACAATGTATCCTTTCTACAAATATCAACAAAAACACATAAATACTAAATATGACAAGCATTTTTTGGCTAAATAGCACATACAAAGATATATTATACTGTAGATGGAACACTCGAAGCCTAAAAGTGAGGAATTTTTTTTGACCTCCGGAGGTCAAATGTAGGGAAATTTCCCCTAGTGTTAACCTTTAAATTACATTTGCCGACATAAAAAGTCGACCGAATGTAACCTCTTTTCTCAAATTTAAATTGTATTTCATAGTATTTACTAAAGTTTAATATTGTAATTAATAGAGACATTTTTAAAACGCTAATTAAAAATTTATAACAACCATAAAACAAAAATAGTCTTTGTTAAAAAGTGTTTCGATTTAAATTGTTTTAATAAAATAATAATAATTAAAAACGATAATTAACGTTTTAATGAATGTTTTAGTTTATTCTACTGTTTATTTTAAAAATTAAAATCACACAATTTCCCAAACTTAGGAAATTTTGTCATGATACTGGCAAGTTTTTTTTTTAATAATTTCATTCTTGGCACGCTTTTTAACGTCAAATTAGTATGGAGTGCTCCCTCTATGTATAATATCTCTTTGAGCACATAGAACAATAAAATAATGAGCAGAAAATGTTTTAATAGTGGGTACTTGTGAAACAATTTCATGAAATACAATTTCTTAAAGATTTGGAACATAAAATAAGTACAGTCAAACCTGGATAAGCGAGTCATTCTCTGGTCCTGGCGACCTACCTCCATAAGCGAGAAACTCGGATTAGAGAGTAACCTCTATATGTGAGACAAATATTGCGTTTCCTTTGAATCTACTTATCCAGGTACGACTGTATAACATAAAAATATTCCATTTATCTATATGATTGTAATTCTGTATATTTTTAATCCAACGGAAGAAAATTGTTAATCCAATTTTTATTTTGTTGATGTTCCTAGAAAAATAACATATAAAGCTGAAACTAACTACTATTTTAAAGCTTATCTACAAATACTTCATAACTATTCTCTCAAGCAAAATAATGTATAAAAATATGTTGTTTGTTTCTGTAGTGGAAACTATTAAATAAAACTTAGTTTGACAACTACAATGATTGTAAAAATGTTTTTATTTTATAATTTTATTTACGCGTAATTTCAATCTAGCTACGATATGGCTTTCTACTTATTTCTAAACATTACACTTGACTTAATATTTAGTGTGTTATACAATTTTTTATTTTTATAGTTTCTTATTATTAAAAATTTTTAAGTTAATTTTTTTGGCTTAAAATTAATATCGTAATTAGTAAAAAGCGTTGCAATTTTTATCACATTTTATTGAAATTAAGACCAATGCCGATAGTCAAGTGGCTTGCTTAGAAATGCAACAATGAAATGAAATGGACTAACAGGCATAGGTTCAAAATTAAAGAAATCCATGTGGTGGTACGCTGAATAGTCAACTGTGTGGTTTATATACGGAGGTTGAGATTCAAGCTTTTCATTATTCTTCATTGAACTTTTCTCCATACTCTTCATATCATCTCCTTTCTTATTCCGTCCTTTAATCCCTTGTTTTCTAGTTATATTACCTATTACATACAACATATACTATGTACTTTCATTCCGAATTATAATAATATTAAATGTGTTAAACAAAGTCGCACCTATTTGCTGTAGCATTTGACTCAGAGAGAGAAACTGCGAGCTAGTACGCGAGAAGCGGTAGGGCGGTGCCCAGGGCCGTATCTCCTCGATAGGCAACGGTTCCAGCTGATCATAGCCAACCACGCGCTTCTCGCCCAACTCCTCAATGAATACGAGACACGGCCCACCTTCCGGACTCATCTCCTGTATATGACAGTGGTACGGCACCGACTGATCTGATTGCAGCTTGCAAAGACATTTAACGCCTACTTGTAAAGTGGTACCGTCAGAATATCTAGCTCCATAACGAAACTCTGCAAAATTTCCAGACTTTATAGTATATAAAAATATAGATGAAATTATAATCAGTATTGCGCCAAATCATTTTCCCTAAGTCATTAATAACTTTGACAATATTAAAATAAAAGTAGACTGTTTTTTTTTTAAATTACCTCTCCTCAGTTCGCTCCAAACATCAAATTCAATATTACGATAAATATCAGGATCTAAGGCTTTCGCTACTTTATATGGGAAAGGTGTGATCCCATTATCGAGCAAATCTTTAGCGCTGTTCACATTTAAACAGTTAATGCAAACATTTTCAAGCTGAATGAGGCTACGGTTGAAAACAAAAATACTCAGTGACTCTTTCAAAAGGCTGCCTCTTTCGAGATCCTCTGTATGATGCTTGCATTTCAAAGCGACTGCATTATTATTTTTATCTTTATCATCATCGCTAATAGTCTCTATGAAAATCTTTGCTCTATCCTTTTGTTTCTTTCTACGTTCTACATTTTCAGACATAAAATACTCTATATGATTTGACGGAATTTTGTCATGAAGCATTTTATCAACAGCATAAGGAAGGTCTTTAATTTTGTAAACGCCATCGTAAAGAATCTCATAAACGAGTGCTATAAATGATAAAAACAGAATTTATAAAATAAATTATATAAATGAAATATAAAAACATGATTAATTTAATGTCAAAAAGGAAAATAACTAAAAAAATCCAATTGTTAAAATACACTTACATTGGCAAAATGATGATGTATTTATGAATTCTTTAGTATATACCGCATCAAAATGCTTTGTATCGGGAGAATAAAATAAGTAAATGGTATTGCCGTAACCATTGCAAATTTTTGTCTGTGGGCCTTTGTTGGCTTCAAAAATAACAAAATCACGTCTGAAAAGATTTTTCAAATAAACATTAAGCTTCTAATCCTTTCAGAATATTTAAATTGATGCCAAAATTCTTACCTATACAGGTGGCTCATAGCTGATATTTCAATAAGACCACCCCATTCAGACGGATTTGACATCTCTTTGAGATAATTCTCAAATGAACAATTCAAGGACTATGAAATAAAAATGGCAATTTAAAATGTAACAAACTAAAAAATGTATAAATCAATTTCAAAATGAAGGAAATACAGTGCAAACCTACCCCTTCAAAGAGGTGTCTTTTAGCAGACATGAAGTTAACACAATCGATACGGACTTTGTGGAAATAACGCTGAGTGTTATAAATATTTTCAGACACAGTTCTGAACAGACAGCTGGAATCCCTAGCGGTATGTTTACGAAAAAAACCCATTTCGTCTAACCATCTATCTGGTTCAGATGAGCGCTTATTAACTTTCCAAGGCACTCTGTATCGTACGGGGGACGGCGGCATTTTAACAAGCTGCTAGCAATCTGTAGATAAACAATAACAATTGACGCCTATCAAATGAACATACGGATCAAACGTTCGCGAGCGCCAGATGTACACAAATACAAATATAACAATAAAATCGATTATTTAACAGGGACCATATCGTAACTACATTGTCTTGCAAATGCAAATGGATGTTTTGTTGTTCAGTGTACGTTATACAACACGTGCAGAGATATCGCAAATATAGATGTTGTTTACTAAATAAGAATTCACTTACCAAAATAATATTTTCCAACAGTCAGCATCAGTGACAAAACAACTAAAAGGTGAGAAGCGCTGTTTTATTTATCGTAAAGAAAAAATTGCACGTGCCAAAACCAAACCGTCAACAGTAGGCGGGAAGCGGGAAGGAAAATCAAAGTTCCATCAAAATAGCATTTTTGCGTAATCGTTACGACAGATAAAATAACGAATCTAGCTGTAACCACAGATAAGATAGAATAAGGTATTAAATATTTTGAAACGAAAAAATTATAAAATAGGCTACAGTTGTTTAATGATTGAAAACAATATTTGGTTGTTAATAAAAAATTAAATTTAATTAATAGGTAGTTTCTAATTTACAAAATTAAAAATTACTTGACCGATAAGACAATTCGTAGTAATGTTGCCTGCTTAATAAACTTTTGGATTTAACGTTATGGTAGGTTTTTTTTTTAAACACAACACAAAGAAAGCAATAAAGGTAAAGTACCTATCAATTATCCTTTTGAATTCTTTAAAATTTTATTGATATTTTTAGGAACATGAGATTCCACTGAAGAAATATAGAACAGATGTTTTTTATCTAAAAAGTGCTATATCCAGATCTAAAGAACAGGATTAACCGACTCGATGCATAAATACAAAGACGGGCATTCCCGTTGCCGTATCTTTCGACCATACAAGGTAACGTAAGGTTTTTGTAATTAGCTCTTTGGAAAATATTTTTCGTACGTAATGTAATTAGATGTTTTAATAATTTCACACTAATTTTCCATTTACTAAATGTCTTTCAAATTTGAATCCATATCCAGGTTCGAGATTAGGATAAAGGATATAATTCTCAAGGGTTAATGTAGAGAAAAATAATTTAAATAAAACACTTTGTATTTTTTCTTCTTTATTTATAAAAAAGCACCGTCTGTAAAACGTACAAATCGTCGATAAAATGTTCTTATTGCCATCTTTAGCATGTTATTAGTGAAAAATGATTGTGGATTTACACAATGCAATATAAAAACAGTACAAAATTATTGTTCGTATCATAAAAGACCACTATTGTTTCCACTCGACTCTTGTTACATAAAACAGACACTTAGCAATCCGGTACATAATTGAGCATTTATATTGCGTTATAAAATATTACTGTTATCGAACGAATAAGATCATTAGATTAAAACAAAGAATTTCTTTTTTTATATTTTAGCAACTACACTCCCATATTTTTTTAATCTGAACTATTTCAAATTCGATGCAAGATTCTCTCAGTCGTCTAATTAATCTCAACTAAAACATGGAGAACGCAAGCACACAAAAGCTTAATAATTATTTTTAATATAAATAAAGTTTCATTTATGGAGTGCAGTGTGTTTCATACCTAAAATAAAATCAGTACAGCATCTTAATTAATACCTTCAAATATAAATTAAATAAAATGCTCATAAAATACACTTATTACATATTATATCATGTTAAAAGTGACATAGAAAATTTGGTTCTTAAATACTAATGATAAATGACCAGTTTACGAAGCCCGTTCCCATTTGTCCACAGACTGGAGATGCGCAACGGAGACACGGAAGCGCGGGCCGCCAACAGTAAACGAGACTGCTCTAACAACATCTCTTACAAAAAGTTCATAAAACTACTTTACCATAGACAAAAATAGTTGTACTATTATTTTTATCAGCCTTGTCATTGTTCTCTTGTTATCTTAATTTTTAATCTATGGAAAGGGTTGAATTTGAAAGTGAATGTGACAGTTGCGTTCGGAAATTGAATTTGTTTTTTAAAAATTAACGGACGACGCAAACGGGCCTGTTACTTATAAGAAACTTATACAGATACTAAAATACGGCGATACTAGCGATATATGATTGCGGTTAATTAATTTGTAGGCGTTCAGGCCGTCTTCTCCTGCTCGATGATGTCCTTGGTGGGCAGTGGGTTCTTTTCGCACGTCTCCGTGTGCTTCAGCTTGGCCGGGTCGAAGTTCTCGATGCCGTTCAGGAACTTGTTCTTTTCCTTCTCCGCTTCGATAGCTATGTAACGAAATAGTTACAACTTTTAGGGGTACGTTTACTACAAAAATACTTAGTACATATTTTAATCGTAGAAAAACAGTTTCAATTCAAGGATATCTCTTATAATTCCTATATCTACAGATTATTTTCTTTATCACGATACAAACGATTTAAAATGTTGTGACAGCTTCAAATCTATCTTGACAGTACTATTCTTATCGATCCCAAGTGAGTATTTTTAATCAAATTTTGGTAAACCTTGCCAGATATGCTAAATCACACACAATGAGAAAAACTGTTCAGACTCATTGTAATGTACATTTGATGTACCTGTGCCAGTATTTTGTTTATTATCAATTTAGATAATCAATAAACATAAAGAAACATTTGCTTGCAGCATCGTCAGCATAGATAAATAAATCTACAGATAATAAAAGCTACGCAAAATGCACAGATTAAAATAGGGCAGAAAGAAAAGCAGTAAAAACCTTCTTTGGGCGGCAATGGGTTCTTTTCTTCCGTGGTGGTGTGCTTCATCTGGGTCTTGTCGAACTGTTCGACACCGTCGAGGAGGTTCTGATGGGCTTTCTCCGCGGCAACGACTGGCGTAAGCAAAACCGTGCAGCAAAGTAATGTAAGTTAAAGCTGAGTAAATCATGCGCGTTGAAAGGGTGAGGGGGAAATCCTAACAATTCGTTCAGTAAATGCGATAGGGGGCAATCCTACCATTTATAACCCAACGTATTTTGTAAGGATTGCAATATTTTAGAGTTACACAAAGTGAGAAGTTAATTATTCACCAAAATAAAGATGTCGCGCCCTAGTTTGATTGTGAACGAAAATTCGCTTTTGAATTTGGAAGCCTTTTCTGACAGTTACATCAAAATTGTTTTTTTTTTCATTTAAAGATTTTTTTTAATTCCACATAAAGATTCTGTATCCTCACCCCCACAACGATCACACAAATAATGCAAGTCTTGTAAAAAATTACAAAATATAAATCAAAATTGATGTAAGCAAATATACAATAAACGTTACATGCCGTTAAAGTAAACAATCAATTAATATAATTCAACATTTTCGTTGCAGTAATTAAGCAAATAATTGCATTTTTATATTAAATATAGTGTGATGTATGTAAATAAGTGCAATAATGCTGTGGCATTTTTTTCACAATGCATCGTGCTGTAAATTGACAGAATATTACCATCTTTGTCTGGAAGAGGATTCTTTTCCTGTGTTTCTGTGTGTTTCAATCTTGTTGCATCGAACTTTTCAATGCCGTCAAACAACGACTTTTGGGTTTTTTCGGCGGCAACATCTGGAAAGCGTAGACAATATTCATGATTTTTATTTTATATATTTAGCATTTTTTGTTAAACTTAAAAAATATGTTACAAAACTTTTTTAAGGAATTATAAGGAAACCACCAAACGACGACACAAAAAGACATTTCTTCATGCTATTTACAAATATCTGATGAAATTAATAAAGTACAAATTTTCATTGAACTTAATTTTTAAATTCTAAATGTTTGCTGTGGACTTTAAATGGATGATTTGTTAGCTAAAAATATGTGAGAGATCTATAAACACGAGGTTTGTTAGAATTAGCGAAAGCGTATTGAGTCGATGTGATCTAAAAACTTTGCTGTTATCTGTGGTTCGCGCACACAAAATACCTAATGCGTTCGGTAGTACGACTTTTTCAACTGTATCTGTCTTCTTTAACACTGAAGGTTGGAACTTCTCTAGATCCTGAAGAAGAGCTGTATGCTGTTTCTCTTGAGCTATGTCTGGTGTAAAAATAAATTAAGCTAGACTTGATGCAGTTTTTGCGACCTTAGAATCGTTATACCATTTTTTTATTATTTCGATGAAGAGGCTGCGACCACGCTTAGCTTACATTAATAAGCATTTGCAGTCGCACCGGTGGAAATATACGCGACTCTGTTTTCCTCATCGCCATATTGTAGTGGCGACCATATTGCACTTACAAAAATCTCTCTATTACTATTAGTTTACCTTCAGCAGATGGCAGCACAATCTTCTCGTTGGTGTCAACGTCACGCAGGCAACCGGTGTTAAAGCTCTCCAGCTGACTCTTCAGGTCGTTTGCTACCTTCGGGAGGTCCTTGAGGGCGGGCGTGTCACTGACGGAGCAGGCCATTTTTTGGGTTTCTGTTAAAAGAAAAGCGTAAATTAGTGTGATTTAGAAATAACTATATTCGTAGCCGGCTTAGGTAGTTAATAGATCATTCTGTGATGTTAATCAGCTCTTAATTCCGAAAAATGTAATCCGATTGGTTTGTTGTTAGTATATCCTGTCGCCCCTATCATTATTTTAAGAAAAACAATGATAACAAAACAAATATTTCGACAGAAACCCTAGTAAAGCAATTGCAATACATCAACGCATTTATCTGTAGACATATTCCGTTATCTAACGACTTTGTCCATCGGCTTTCATTACAAAGAAATGTTTGACTCAAGCTGTCACTGATTGCCGATGACACATCGTACGGCCGCTGGAGCGTAAACACGCCACTTTACATCGATATACACGTACTTATCTCACGAACAAAGACGGCTTTCAATGCCACTGTATCAATACTAATTTCTTTTTCCATTTACTCAACATTTGGGTGCATTTAAATAACTCTTTAATTATTATTAAAGTTATTTTAATCTGTGACAATGTTGCATCTTCTTGTCTATGATAGGTTATTCTACTGATTAGTTGGCTTAAAGGTCTGTGTTACCAGGCCATAAAATCTCAACAAAAAAAACTACTGATTAGTCATACAAATAAATCTTATAATACTGTGAAGAAGAAATGCTTAATAACCTATAATATCTATTTTATTTTAATCAGTTGACCTTAAATACAGTATTTTACTTCATGAAACCCTTCGTTTTGTAGCAACGAAGACTACTTTTATAACATCTGAGCGTAGTAAAACGAAATGCGACATTTAATCACAAAAACACCCCACAGAGCATCCCCTTACAATCTATTTGGGGGCGGACTTAGGGGAGCAAAGTACTTCGGAATACAAATATTTAACGATATCGTATAACTCACGTTTTATACTTGTAACATTACCTAAATAAACTTTTTATTCCAGTATTTACATAGACAATATAGGAATATATTGTCTTGTAGATAAGGGTAGGCATTGCATCTGCAATTGAGATGTCTATGGGCAGCGGTCGCTTTGCTATTTCAGGTGGCCACTCGTTTGCCATTTTATAATATAAAAAAAATACCTATATTAATAATTGTTTTGATACTAGCTCTTTTTTCAAGGCATCTTACCTCGATACTTGAGTAAAACGTCTGATATATTTAACTCAAGTATCAAGGCTACACAATATTTGTATATTATCTATTTACTTGTGAAAGACGGCGTTCCTACCTGCGCAGGCGCAAACACGTTTAGAATATAAAATAATGTGATTCATTGTGTGGCTGGGGACTGTCAATGGGCATCCGGCGTAAGTAAGGAAACAATCATTTGTGTTCTAGAGGATGTTGAAAGACTTGTGCGCAGAAATGTACTCAATGTTAGCATAATACTCTTGTTATTTACTATTGTTAATATCTATTGTCTATAGCTGAATATTTCAAAGAGAATTTATTAAATAATTCCTGGCAATTCTTTGCTATAAGCGATTTTCGACTAAAAAAACTAAAGTGAAATTCGTAACTGTAAATGATAATTATTTTTTTGTAAAGACTCATTTAAATAGCATGAAATCCATGTCGAGGAATACTAATACTCGATACTAAAAATAGACTGTTTCGTTCAAGCCGTGTCTGGTATCTATCAAGTAGTGCTGAATAAGAAAGTCCCATCCTGTGATAAATATAACGAGCGACAACAAATCAAGTCATTCTACTTCAAGTGTCGTTTTAATTAACAAGGGATGTAGATAGACCAGAGACAATTGACGTATCGATAAACACAATGAACTTTGCACCTCACTATTGACTAGGATTGATATTTAAATTTCTTTTTTATTTTAACGACTTGAACGCAGATGTAAGCAAAGGAACGTCAAATTAATTACAAACATTATGATATTTCTCTTTTAGTTATTTTGTGAAAATGGATAAAGTAGAGGGGTATAGCAGATAAATGTGTTTATCAGAAATATTTACCAGTTTTAGTCAAAATGGTAGATTGTCTATGATATTAATAATTCGGTTTTCGAACTAATCGTTACCTTACGGCTTCATTAGACCGTTGTCGCTCAAAAAACAGCCTTACGCGGAAGCAAAATCTCCCTTTTTATAGCGAACTCGGTCTTATATAGCCATAGGGTTAGAGATCTAATGTTTTATACGAATTTGGCAATAAAATCCATGGTAAGAGGTAAATGTAAAGAAATAAATGGATTTAAAACTTTACAATTTATCTTAGCGGTATGTGGTCCCACAGTCTCTGTATGTGGTACGGGTACCGCAATGTTTTGGTCTGATGGACAGCTTGGTACGTCCGTAATTAACTTTGAATCTTAATTAATTTTAACGTTCTTGTCATGGGATAGACAAAGAGAGCTTTATTTTTATCCAAAAGTTCTACTTATAAAGTCTCATACAATTTTAGACATTTTTTTTAGCAAAATATGATAATTTATCCGAAAAAATTACATATTTCATGTTTTTGTAGCCTAAACTTTTTTATCACGGATTGTCCCTTTTCGATTTGCTAATATCAGCAATAATTGCTTCTAAAATACTAGGATGCCCGGATAATCATACTTTTAACTAATTTCAGTTTTAATAATAAGTTTTATATTCAAATCAATTTTCCTTAAATATAGAGGCGTTTGTAATTATCTGTCCACATAATGTTTTTCAAATTATGAATTTACTATAATAATACATCAAAAATGTGAAGTACAAATGCAATGATTACGTCAATTTGATTATAAATAATGATTCGACCGAGACTTTTGAGCTCGACTGTACAAATAACAATGTAAATACCAAAGCGCTTACGTCATCGCTAAAGCAATGATTAAGGCAATTCGCAAGTGTAATAATTTCATATATACAATCCAATTTGATTTCAGACATTTGGAAAAGTTCTAGAAAATACATTTCTGGTGACACAATGGCCATTATCGGAAGCCGCCTGCCCGTACTGACTCACCTTGTGTGTTTTGTAAACAATTTTGTACGTGCGTCATGTCCAGCGCCTTTTTAATAATTGGAGTACATTATTATATTCCTAGATATTTGTTGCTAAACAGAATTACACGGTACTAATTATTAGCAGAAAAGTGGCGTCTTTGGCGACCAAATATTAAATTACTTAGAAACGTCTTTAGTTTTTTTTTATAGAAATGATTATGATAAAGTAACTGTCCACGTCATGTAATAGCGCCTTTTCATAACCTTATTTGGCGAACAAGTACAGCAAGACTTTAAACGTGGTGTTACAAAAAATATCCAAACAAGCGTCGCGCCGCCGTGCGCACCATATGGTCGCCGTTCAAAATGTCCGCCGGCGATGTCTGGACTGTATCATACAGATACATACATATTTACGGTACTATTGACATTTTAAATCAGTTAACTACACTATGGGAGCAATCTTATGTTCTTCAACTAAACCAATAAAATGCCAAAACTTCCTTTCACCCAATAGTTAGATAGTATAGTGCTAACTCGTATTTAGCAGTGGCGGACACAAAAGTGACTAATTTATCATAATTAAAAGCCATGTTAAAATAGTAAACGCATTGCAAAATTATGTTTTCAATTTTAGCAATAACAAACAAATCTTTATCGTTACTTTTATCGACTATAAATTATCGGGTCATCGTACCATTATCTGTGTGCTAATCTATAAATATAATTCTTGTTACAAAACTCTGAATGAATTGAGAACTTGATTTCATTGCGTATAACGTGATTTTAGATGGAGAAAAAAGCTTTCAGATCGATATGGAGCTAGTGTCGCTCGCGGCGGAGAGGGGACACTCGCGTACACTGAACCGAATGACTCACGTCGCTTGCCACCGTAGAAAGTTTTAAAGTTATTAAAATTTCACCGTAACTTGATCATCGGTCTTGTCGAGTCCCGTTTTTGCTAACGCATTACCTCTATATAGTTTTTAATCCGTTTGCAAACTTTCTATAGTGTTATCAATAACCTTTAAAATGCATACGTACTATTTTACAAAATGTTTTAAACCGTAAATTATGTTCGCTGCAGTTGTTTGTTTTGGAATTAGCACCGCATTTGTTTGATTTACGGCGTTATTACTTGACAATTTAGTACCGCCAGCGCCCCCGCGCGGCGTAACCGGCCAATTTATAGTTCATTGCCAATGTCACGTTCAGGAATCACGGCCACCCGTTACGTATATTTAATATTCACTTAAATGTTCCAAAAATACAACTATTTTCAACTGTGAAAGGTATTAAAATTCCCTCTATGTTCTCCAGTATTGTTATATCGATTTATGATCTATTTTTGATGAACACTAATATTACATTGCGGTAGGATTTATATTTTTGTTAGTTTTGAAATGATTCAAAAACTACTGGGCCGATTCCAAAAAATCTTTTGTCATTACCACGCTAGAATATTAATGAGTAACATAGGCTAAAAATACGATGATAACACTAGAAACTTATAAAATACATAATTTATATTAAAGTTGTACGTACTGCAAGTTCAATGTGTCGCATTGCATGTTAGATAGTCTGTGGCAGCTATGCAGGCGACATGACCTTGGCTCTATAAATACACCACCCGTTCCAGAGCAAGGATGATTTCTGAGGTTTAATATTTGTCCATTACATCTAGATGCATAGCTTTACTTAAAAACGTTTAATACTAAATTAACGAATATTTGCACCGTTTTTTTACTAGCTGTCCTTCGTGACTTTGTCTGCGTGGAATTAAAAAATATAGCCCATGTTACTCGGGGATAATATAGCTTTCTAATGGTGAAAGAATTTTTTAAATTAGCACAGTAGTTCTTGACTTATTTCAATACATACAAAAATATAAAAATACAAAGTTTTCTTTATAATATTAGGATAAATGGATTTCAAAATATTTAATAACTTTCATTAAAATCGTAAATAACGAGTAAATTAATGTAAATCTTCAAAATAAACAATATTGAATCGATATCTGTACAGAGTCATATCAGATGTGAACCTTGACGAGTCCAGTCCATACAAGGTAATAGTACGCTTGCAGTTTTCTCCATGTATGGACATAGCCAGATGAAGATTGGATTGCATTGGAACTTATCAAAGACCTCAGTGACTGCAACCTTCAAAATCATAACATATGTTAACACTAGTATGAAATAAGATGGATGGAAGATGACCCCTAAAGGGTCCGTAACTAGTCGGTGCCGCCGATCGGAAGAATAGACGTTTATAAAAAGTTTGTTAATTTTTTTTATCAATTTTGAAGGTTTAAAAAACATATTCTAGTATAGATAGTCATAAAATAAAATATGCTTGGAAAATAATTTCAGCAGCGAAAATCCGGAATAAAGTAATTTCTATGCTGAACTTTTTACGTGCATTGTACTTAAAAAGTAAATAATATAGCGTTGAAAAATGAGCAAAACTCTCGCGAAACGCTATTCATAATAACGAGATGTTGACTTGAAAAAGAGAAATTTCGTATTCGTCTGACCGCAGTGCGGTATTCGAGGCACGGCTCCGCGCTCATAGCATATATCTTTATGTATTTCAGGAGATTTATTCCATTTTATCAATTCATACTGGCGACCTGAATTTCAATAGCAGCCATATAACACTGTTCAAACATTTATACGCGCAGTAAGTCAAGATTTTTTTTTTTTGGGATTTTATGGCCTGTTAACAAAGACCTTTAAGCCAAATAAGTCAAGATTGAACAGATAATAGACAAATATATATTTTTTTTAATGTTGCCAGTGTTGTCATTTGGATATTTTTTATTCGTACTAAAGTTTTATCAATGTTTAATTGAAATAATAAACAATTAGGTCGAGGCAAGTCAGTGTATTGAACAAAGGTGTCAACATAGATTATATTAATTAAGTTTTGGTTAAATTAAGATTGTAAATAAGGTTAAATTACTTGTTCGTTATCATCGTTAGCGCAAATAATTATTAAAGGTATGAATTTAATAAAATTGTCAACAATTAAGTCCTTCCCTCTTAATACCATGGCGTAGTATTGAGTACCTCAAGCGCCGACCATCCGTAGAAATAAGTAAAGGAATGATGTGTAATTTGACCAAATAAGTTAGTGGTTGTATTTCCATGTCTCGTCGTGATTAGACGTACAAGTTCCGCGTGGAGATGACATTTATAATTCACGTCTCAAGCTCCAACTGCGCCATTTTGAGCTCTCCGTGTTCCAGAATTTATGCCGTCCAGATTTAGACTGTTGCAGCCCACGTACAGCGTTGCAGCGTATGTATAATTTACATGCTCCATAGGTCGGAATGAAGAACAATAACTAGAAAAAATATCTCTCGGGATGCTATTTGTTTTATTATGCTTAATTTCAAATATTTTTTAATAGTTGTAAACATCCAAAACATGATTATCTACCTAAAAAGGTCGTTATTTTATTATTCTTGTTATGTTTCCTTTTAAAAGTTATTGACAAATCTTAAAATAAACATATATTGACATTAATTAATTAAAAAAGAAAAGATAACTGCTTGTTTACTTCATGGAGTCATTTACCAGATGTTTATAACGCTTGCTTTATTACTGAGAATTAACAGCAAGTCTTTTCAATGTTATTATGAATCAGACTGCGATATTTTCGAGTATTTTGCGATATCAGCTTGAGTCAAGGTGTTATTTGGAATTTGGGACGCAGAATACACGTTACGAAATACACAAAATGCAAGTACGCATTATTTTATACTTTGTACATCCGATATACTTAACATGTTAAGAAAGGACATGGCAAGGGAGAACATGTGTTTACTTAAATCTATGTAAAGACAAACATCTATAAGTTTCCTGACAGGAAAAGCTACTGACTTATTTAAATTGCCTTCGGTATGGAATTACTTTTACTATATCGCGACGTTTAACAAATCATTTTGTGACTGAGCCCTTTCATGTTGATGTCAAGTTCGAGAGCAGAGCTCCGACAGGAAGCCGATAATTGCCCAGACGATGTCCTGAACACTTGGCTGGTTTCATTCCCGATTACCCCTTGCAATGGGCCCCTTGTCTCCTCCCTCACAGACATAACAAGATTAACTATGTCTGCTACGAGACAACGATAGATTATCTTGTTGTACGAGTATTGTAATTTTAAACCTAACGTTACAAAAGCTAAAAGAAATAATCTACTTTAATCAACCCATGTCTATTATAAACACTGATTTCACGGGATATTTAAGTCACGTAGTTATAGAATGACTAATAGCAGTTACAGAATGTCCTACATATACACAAAAGAATGTTACAATTGAAAAGAAAGACGAAGTGTTATTTAAACACACTTTTACAAATTGTAACCTACAAATGTCCACTTCAAAGAGACATTAGACGTTGATCTTCAAGACAAATACCAAACATACAATTGTAGTGGTTTCAGAATAACGTACAAACGAGATAACAAAGACATATCGGTATGAAAACAATCACATTATACTTTGCAATGCAAAATTTCTCGTCACATACTTCAGTACGACGCATGCCTATCCGCCATATAGACCAATCATTATTACTCCTTGTCTATTGTTTTGACCACTAGTGTCATTGAACAATTGAAAATATAAAACAATAAACTGCTGCCTTTAACCTGCGTTATGATTATGAATAATGAGTAAAGGACAACTTTAAACCACGACATCACAATAACTTCGAAATTAAGTTACAATAAACATTAAACAATTTGTATTTATGTCATAAATCGGCTCTAACGATGACTAAAATTCACATATGGCAACACCGCAATGTCATTGAACCCGTTACTCTAGAATGCAACTTAAAATCTACGAAAACTTTATGGAGCGTCAAGTAGCGTTGAGCCAATTAAGAAGTAAAGCATCACGGATGGCTGCTGACGCTCTTACACCCAATTTTTTTATTAACACACAATCTTCGCAAAGATTTTGAGCGAGAAAATAATTTACGTTTTAATTAAAAGTCTAATAAACTCAACGTTAACAATCTACGAAATGAATAAATTAACAGTAAACCAATTTTTATATTTACGTTACAAAATATAGTTCAAATATTAAGAGTTAAAATATTACATTTAAAACTCTAAAAAATGTAAATTACATTAAATCATTTAGTAGGTATTCAAATTGCACCAAGCTTTGCAACGGTAAACAACGCAAAAGTAATTGCGTAGGTTATTTTTACTGCGTCTGACTTTGTCGGAGGCGTATTATTATTCCGACGGCCCCCAAATGGCTCTCCCCCTCGGCCGGTATCGATCTCCAATCCTACGCTTAGGGTACCTAGGACCTAACCACCCTCATTGTGTAGACGATATATTTTTATACTTGTATGTAAAACCTACGGATATTATGTACAATAGTTTGCATACGGTATAAAAGTTTTTTAAGAAAATTACTTGCCATGACAATAGTCGACTTGTTGAGGATTTGGAAGCCTAGATCCGTAGTCTGTTCCTTAAATAGTAAGCGACGCTTTTAATAAAATACCTAATTGAATTTAAAATTGCTATATATTTTTAACGTAGTAAGCGGATTCTCAAGCAAAATTATAGCTTCTTCTTAGTTAACTGTAGTTACTAACTTAAACTAGAAGAAGCGAAGAAGATTTTCTGTTTACGTATATTCATAAAGTAGTCTTAATCAAGGTTTATTAAAGCTTAAAAATGTCAAATAGTTTTATTTCATTCAACATTCGATCAATGGAAGCCCCCGCAGCAGCCCTAATCTACAAATATTAGGGGTGGTACAGTCTACACGCAATCGATTCTCGTATTCGGGAAATGAGTTTGTCTCTTTCCAACAAATGGATTTGAGCGAGACGGAAACCCCTTCCTCCTCAACCCCCTGTCTGAGTAGATTATACTACGTACAACTTATTATGGTATGTTGCTATAAAATATTTTATACAAAATGGAGAAGGAAACCAGCCTAAGTATATAACATAAAAAACAATAGACATTATTGACTAAACAATGCCTATGAATTCTTGAGATTAGTGATTCATTATATTACAAAGGAAAGGAATCTCATTTTAATAACAGGAAATTATAAAATAAAATCTTTATAACTTATATTTTGGTGTACCAGGGTACAGAGGGTCAGATGTGACAGAACCTATCATCATTTCAAGGTCAAGTCAGACACAAGACATGTTGGTATTTTTTTGGAGAAAGTTTAACCAAATAAAACTGTTGTATATACCCATTGCAGTAACTATTTCATAAACTTAACTTCAAAAATACTTAAATAAGAATACAGAATTTTCAAGATAGCTTTCTTTTTAATATTTTTTTATGATACAGGCCAAAAAGTAATGATTACATGTTGCAATTTCATGACTCGTAATATCCGATTTGATGATGCATGTAAGAGAAAGTACTAAAACACGACGTTACAACCGATGGCCTGTAACAATTCGGTAACATGTATGAAAAAAGTTACATTTCCTCATTCCATTCATCCGTATCTGAAGCGTTTTGTTTTAAAACGTTAGTTTAAAAAAAAACTTTTTTCTGTCCAAATTTGACATTGACAGAAAGCAGTATAAAACAGAAACAGTCCTAAATAAATAAATATAGGGTCCGATTGTTAAATGTTTATTTCGAAACGACCGTTTTGATGTGTCAAACATGTGGGCTTAGTCACATTCTAATTTTAGTCGTCCAAGTGATACAGCCGGCGTGCTTAGCCTGTTATATTTATTTTGTTCATTTAAATTGAACAATTAAGCACATACCAAAAAGACATAAATGAAATTAAAGAGTCCTTTGTATAGTTAAATAGGTACTATCTCCATGGATTTATAATTTACAGCAGGCAATTTAAAAGTATGGCATAAAGTTGAATGACACCAGATTGTTAGAGCATCCGACTAATTGTATTTATTAGCATAATCACTGCCACCTAACGAACCATGGCGAAACTATTTTTAACTGTATTAAAAAGTCGAGAAAAAATCATATTTAGTTGGAATCTTTAATATCTGAGGGTATTCTTGAAATTACACATTTTGTAATATAGAAATAAGTTTAATCTCGCCTTTGTGGCAGTAATGTTAATCTTGAAAAAAATAAAAGAAAGCTCTGAAGAACAATAAACGCACCGAGTAAATACGTTTATCGCAAACATGTTTTAAAAAAAGTTGATAGCTATCGATGAAATCATGCGTGCGCCCCGACGCTCAAGTCCCGTTAATCATGCGAAAAAAATGCTTTTAACTAATAAAATCTTACAACAATCGTATAAATTAAAGAAATAAATTGTTATTCACACGTCAAATTCGCCGGTAAATTTTAAGGAGCGCCTACAATGAACATTTTCCTGTTATAGATTAAAAAATTTGATTACCTCAATACTTAAGTGTTAAAGTTAATAAATATGGTAAAAAAATTACTTACCTAAGTTTATAAAGAAGATGAAAGGGGATAAAACGAGCACTTTGTTCGGCGAACGAAATACGACTGCTGCGCTGGCGATGTGAGGAACGGAATACGAAATAATGAGTGTCTGTGAACTCGGCTCGACTCGTCGCGTAGCGGGCCGAAGTTGCATGCGGCGCGGGCGAGGCGGCGGGGGACCGGCGCGCCCGCTACACTATACCTACCTTTATACATAACAGGGCTGCCACATACATGAAAATATTATTTTCGTGAAGTGATCGTAATTTTATGGCATGATTGGTTGTAAGCGTTGACAGGTGGGCCCGTGGTACCGACATCCCTTTCAATCCTGCTCATATGTAGAGTGAAGTGCAATATCCTAAAAAGTTGCGAGCCGTCATTTTACATGATACAGTTATATTTATTATATCATAAAGGTAGCGAAAAAAGTACCATCTATACTTCCATTTCAATCTATTTCTTTACATTAGTATACTACTTACTTAATTTTAACTTACGTTCATTAAGTGACAACCCTAGTAAGCTTAGCTGTACGCATACCGTCCGTTCGCGATGATTCATTTTCGATTCACAATATTGAAAACAATATTATAATTATAATATGGAGGAAATATTCGCGACACATTACACCATTGTTCATTAATTATTATATTATCATTCTAGTCATAGCAAT